>BSBK01006343.1:0-101082 GCA_027943335.1 Chamaecyparis obtusa | reverse complement strand
TTAATTTATAAATCTAAGTTACATGATGTTATATCTCCTTTTTTTCTTTTTTTCAATAGAACGGTGATATTATTTCAGCATAATAATATGTCCCCATATATATATATATATATATATATATATATATATATAATTTAACATTCTGATTATGAAATTAGTTCTCTGTTTTAATTTATACTTATTGTCATACTTTTTTTTCAGGGGGGGTTTAACACTCTGTTTATGAAAATTAAATGTAGCTCTCCTTGTAAATAATGAACAAAGAGTTATATATATATATATATATATATATATATATATATATATATATATATATATATATATATATATATATATATATATATATATATATATATATATATATATATATATATATATATATATATATATATATATATATATTAAATTGTTAGGAATAACAGTCCACAATACAATTTAGAGGGGGGTGAATCAGTTGTATGATAGAATATTAAACTTTAAACTTTAAGCTCATCAATATCAGGTCTAATGATATAATGAATGCTTACACAATAACACATTATTTTGGTTATGGAGAAACCTGTTAAAGGTAAAAACCCTGGTGGGAATTAGCACCCACTAATGATGTACTAAGAGTATAATAATACTTGTTAGAAGATATAGCCCTGTTAGGAGCTTATTGAAACATTATAGTACATAGTCCTTGTTAGAGGACAGACCCTGTTAGGAGTCAAGAACAATAGAGGGCTCACTGCCCAAAGAAGGTTAAATCCACTTTCTAAACTCACTATTTCACAATAGGTGTATATGAAGAAATACACAATCTTTGAACTATTTACCAGCAACTATCTTTGCTTGATCAATTCTAATAAAGTCCACTAGTAATCCTCTACTCTACATACATCAGACACAAGTTCGCAACCTTTACAACCTCCTTATTTCACATATATTCCATCCATATCTTTTCCCAAGAAAAGACCTTTCATTTATTACCTTATTACAATTTACCAAGATCAGGTCGGCTCATAAGGCTTTCCTAATTACAAACAATTACATAAACCCTTGCTAAGATACACAAGGTATCTATAACAATTATACAATGATTACATTACAACAAATAGGGACCGACATCCTTGATTTATGCTTGCCAAACAAAACACACACGTCATTCCCTGAGTCAGCTTCAGAATAAGTCATCGCCAGAGCACATGCCACAGATGATGTCACCAATCACTCCATACCTTGCGCTAACCAATGAGAATTCATCATTACCTCTTCCATCATCCTTCAAGTTTGCATACCTTGAATCCAATCCCTTTGAAAGATATATCAAAATCTTAGAGATTGAATCTGTCAATTCTCATTGTCACATTCCAGTGACCGGTCTTTACCAAAATAGTTGTAACTCTCTTAATATGCAAAACTTAATGATGTGATCTCAGATATAAGATCAAAGAATCCTTTTGAGCTCTTATCTAACTTTGTAGCATCTGAAACATCTGTACACCATTCGTACACTATGATTACCAGTCTGGTTCCTTCATAGAAGCATATGTTGACATTAGTGACAAAACACAAATGACAACAGTATGAGTGCCTATTCAGTAACGCAGTGATTAAACACATTAAATGTCTCAATCACCACCCATGCATTAGCAATATCCAACTATATATATATATGTTGGAGGTGGATGGAGGAACAACACGCAAAGGTTGTAGTGGGCGGTTAAATCAAGGCCGAAGCCCGCGGACTATGCAAAGGGGGTTGCACAGGTTAGGGGACCTGCGTGGAACCCCAAGAGCTGTGCTCCCAATGGTATGAGCATTGGAGGGGGTCGAGAGGGTCGAGCCTTGCTCCCTGCTCCCCTCACCACTGCAATTTTATTTTAATATTAATTTTTTTGATATTTTTCTTAAAAATATATCTAAGTAACAAGCATTCAATTTTTTTTTTTTAATAAAAAGTTTAACCTTTATTAAATAGCTTATTTTAGGATTTCATTAATTTTGTATTAAAGGTGGTAATTTATTCACAAAACAAAGAGTGAATAAATGGGTAAAAAAATTGTATAATGTGTTTTTTTAATAAAATTATAAAAAAGAATTTGCAAACTTATCAAATGATAACATAATTCACTTAGCTTAAATATGAGAACTATATTTATCTTTAAATATAATTTTCCTAATATTTAAACTTCTTTTTCTTAACATAATTTTGTATTAACCTTATCCATTTAAATGATAGAAAAACCTTAAATAAATATATATGTTAGATTAAAGTATAACTTTGATGTTATAACTATCTAACCCATCTCTATATTTACTTAGGGGTAAAGCTATATGAAACCCAATTGAATAAATTTAAGGAAAACTTAAAAATGAGATAATATTTAAAATAGGATTATTTAGAGAAATAATCGAAGATCTTAAATAACATTTGAATTGCTTTAGTTTGGATTTTGATATAAGTCTCTCTTTTTTTTTTATAAACTCTTTTTAAAACTATATGTTTAAGTCTAACTTTAATAGTCTTATTTTGCAAAGGGGAAATAAACAACTAATTAACTTTAAGATATAACAAATATCTAGTTCCTTCACAAATTGCAATTTTGAACAAGTTCTAATATAAGATCTATGAAAAATATATTCCTTACTTGACCTATTTTTGAGGTCTTAGAAATGAACTTCTATCATAACTATTCTAATTTCCTTAAAGAAAATTTGATCATAAATTTAACTTTAAGAAAACATCCATTATTAACTTGATTTACTTGAAGTAAGTAAATATTGAACTAACTTGATACATCTTTCATATAGATAATGATTCTTAGGAAATAAATTTACAACTCAAGAAATCAATGAAACTTCAACAATGATATATTTATAAATGAAATCTCTTTACATGACAAAATAGCGCTTTTAAATAATTTTCCTCAGAACCAAGTTCCTTTAAATATTGAAACTTATCAAGGCCAAGAAGGCTAAATGAACATAAGATAACAAAATAGGGAATTTTTTTTCAAACAAGCTCCCATGGCCTCCTTGATTCCAAGTAAGATTCCTACATATAAACCTATTTTCAACCATGGAAGCTCACCTCCCAACCTAGACCATTACATGGTCACCCCTGAGCTAGGGGAACAAAGAGAAAAAAATGATAACAACAACACCTAGACCCACAATAACTTGTGGTAAGCTAGCACACACAAAATACCCAAAACCAAGTATAACACATAGGCTTCGAAGAAACCATTTACCAGAGGGTGAAAGTGGACCATGCCCATTAGGAGAAACCAAGTTAAAATAAAGGAGATGAAGGCCACACAAGGGTCAACTTCAAAATCCTTACCAAAACCATCTTCACAAAAAAACCAAGGCTTCATGCCTAAAACACTCCTTATAGCCCCTAATTGCCCATAGGCAAAACTTGGTATCATGGAGAGAAAGACATCGATGTTTATCCTTCCCTCACAAGGGGAAACTCTTCACTAGAATGGGGATCACTTTGGTACTTTCACCCTACAAGGTTACTTTCCCTCCCAAGGGTGAGTGTGCCTTGTAACTCCCTTAACAAAGAAAATAACAAAAATATTTCTACCATAAGAAAACATACCAAAAGTAGAAAAATAAAGACACAATTACACAAGATCTTCATGATAGTAAAACAACCATTTCTTACCTCAAAGCATGAATTACTAAAAGAAAGTAGAGCACCAACCTATTCCAAAGCTAAGGTAATGAATTTTGAAAAAATATTTCTCCTTTTATCCTTTTTCAAGTCCTTTCAAAACTAGCAAGTCTCTAAGAAAGAGAGTGGGTGATCAACCTAGGAAGACTCCTGAAACTCCCTCTAATAGGCTCCCTAACTCCACCTCATGAATCCTATCATAAATGCAAGTATAAATTCTTCGTTACTCCTCCAAATATCTTCCTCCCCTCTTAAATGAGATATGAAGACTTAATGGAGTTGACAAGATGGTTGTCCAAAGTTTCTAAACTCTTAAACTCGGATGAAGACTAATGAGGTACTTTAGGAGGTTCATTTATGAGCCTAGGTTCTTCCTATGACTAAAAATTAACTCCCAACCCCAAGTACATCAAGTATGGTAGCTAATGTTGGTCCCCACTACCCCCTAGGAGCTACCTAGACCCTTCCAAACTCCACTTTAAGTTTAAATCCGAGTTAAGTCTTTCTTGAATCATCTAGAAGTTTCCTATACCCTAGGTGAGCTTGGGGACTCCACAAGGTTAACCCACTAGTTGGTGTCATACTTATCCTAGAAAATGGGTTAGTCATGCAAACACCTCATGCACCCATGTGTCAAGTGACACAACATAATTTCCAACCCCTTCACACATAGCATGACTACATAAAACAATTAACTTAATTAAATACAATATTTAATAATTACTTTCACAAATAAAACCACTAGACAATGAGGTTCAAGTCTCTTCACTAGACTGAACCTTGGCTTTACAGTAAATATCATAGTTTTACTCTTTATTCCCCATATTTAATACCATGGTTAATTTCTTGCACACTCAATGTAAACATCAGTAGGTCCAATGATGTAACAAGATAATAACATAAACTGCATATTGATTTAACACACACAACCACATAATCCTTCTCATAATTATCAAATCAACATTTGGTCCCAAAGTTCATAATACTTAACATAACATCACATTTTTCACCATACATTCCTAATGTATTTAAATTAACTACATCATGAAATCAACAACCTAACAAGTAAATCATGATCAACTATAAGCATAAAATAAGTGTTCAAAACAACTTAATCCAAATGCAGAATGTACATAACATAGGATTCTCTGATCCCTAAAATAATAACATATGTCCAAGTATATCATAATCCAAAATATCAAATGAAAAGTGTAACTATGATCAATGAGAACTATGACAGCTGGGGTAGACCTCACAATCAAAAAATATCTCAACAATCAAAATTTCATCAAAACTATCACATTTCAAGTATAAATTAATGTTATCACTAGTCCTTTCAAATCCAATCTCAATTAAGTAACAATGTATACTTTCATACCATTCTCAAGGTGCTTGCTTCAATCCATATAAAGATTTATGCAGTTTGCATACCATATCCTTATTGCTTTTGTCAAAAAATTCATTAGGTTGTTCAATATAAACTTCTTCAATAATTCTATTCAGAAATGTTGACTTAACATCCATTTGATAAACTTTGAATCCTTTGTAAGAAGCTTATGAAAGAAATCTTCTTACACCTTCTAATCTAGAAACAGGTGAAAAAGTTTCACCATAGTCAATACCTTCTTCTTGTGCATACCATTTACAGACTAATCTTGCTTAATTTTTTATCACATCTCCTTTCTCATTGAGTTTATTTATAAAAATCCACTTTTTTCCAATCATATTCTTATCCTTAGGTCTTGGTACCAATGACCAAGTATTAGTCTTTTCAATTTGATCAATTTATTCTTTCATATTATTCATCCAATCTTCATTATCTATTGCATCCTTCACTAATCTTGGCTCAAATTTAGAAATCAAACTTGTGTTATTTTTCAAATTACTTCTTGCCATGACTTATGCATTCTTTTCTCCAATAATTTTGTTCGGTGAGTGGTGTCTTCTCACATATTTTGATAATACAAGTTCGGTAGACTATTCATCAATGTTTTCATCTCTCAATGGAGGCTCATCTTGTTCATTGGTTTCTACTTGTTGCTTCTCATTTGTACCAACTGAATTTCCTTCTTGTACATAAACTAATCTTATGTAATCCTCAGGTTCCTTTTTTCTATCTTCTTCATTCCTTTCTACAAATTTATCAATTCTTATATTTTCACTTTCAACATTTTTGTTAGTATCCTTGATTAAACATTTATATTCTTTTCTCTTTTATGAGTAACTAAGAAATATTCCTTCATCACCTTTAGAGTAAAACTTTCCACTTCTAGCATCTTTCAATATATAACACCTATTGCCAAAAATTTTAAATTAACTTACATTTAGTGTGTGACCAAACCAAAGTTCATAGGGTGTCTTGTTTGTTCATTTCATCAACTATACTTGGTTGAGAGTATAAACTGTAGTACTTATGGATTCTCTCTAGAATGTTTGTGCAACCTTTTTGTCAATCAATAAAGTTCTAGTATAGTCAACAATAGATCTATTCCTTCTCTCAGCTATCCCATTTTAATGTAGAGTCCTCGGTGCAGAAACTTGTCTTTTAATTCCATGCTCATTGAAAAAGATAGTAAAATCATCAAAGATAAATTCAACTCCTCTATCAAATCTCAAACACTTCAACTATTTTCTTGTTTCCTTCCCAACTAATTCTTTATACCATTTTAATAGTTGAAATGCATCAAATTTTTCTTTTAGAAAAATAATAGACATCATTCTTGAATAATCATCAACAAAAAAAATAAAGTACTGATCTCCATAATATCTTTGAACTCTCATAGGACCAAAAAGGTTAGTATGAACCAATTCCAAAATACCATTGGTAGAATAAAATTTTCTTAGAAAACTTGACTTGGTCATCTTACCAATCTGACATTCTTTACACATAGCTTTATCAGGTTTTCTTAATCTCAGTAGTCCTCTAACTCTGCTCTTCTTACTTACTTTGATCAAGTTATCAAAATTCACATGACACCATCTCTTATTCCATAGTCATACATCTTAAAGTTTAACAAACATGAAACTCTTTGCATCAATATCAAGATAAAATCAATTACCTCTTGATTTTCCTCCAGTTCCAATTAGATCTCCATCAGCACCATAAATATTAACCTTTCTACTCTGGAATTCTAGTCGGTGGCCAGTATTGTTTAGTTGTGCAACACTCAATATATTATAGTTTAGTCATCTAATCCAAAATGCATCATTACATTTCATCTTCTAATTTATTAAAATAGATCCCTTATCTTTTATAGGGCATGAACCATCATTACCAAATCTGACAAATCCTCCATCATACTCTTCTAGGTATCAAACTTATCAATATCATGAATCATATGATGTGAACATCCAGTATCAATAATCCATGGGTCTAGTTTAATTACATGAGAAACATGTGCTTTTTCTTCTTCATAATTTTTTTCATCCGAGTCTTCTTTTACTGCAAAAAAGACAACTTCATATCCTTCTTTGGTAACATTAGATTCATCACCAGTTACACCTTCCTTAGCTAGGTAGAAAGACTTGATTCCTTTGCCCTTAAAATCTCTAAATCTTCAGTGTCAGTTGTCTCTTTTGTCATTCTTATCATTCCTATCATTGTTAGGACATCTAGATGAAATATGCCCAATCTTATTAAAATTTAAACATTTCAATGGTAACTTACCTTAGTACTTTCCTTTACCTCTAGGTAGCCAGTTAGCTAGTAGTGCTTCCAATTCCTCTTGTACCTTATCTTTGCTAAAGATATTGTCATACTCATTTCCATATGAATTAATTTGATTTTCTCTTTCTCTTCTTGATGTTCCAATTCTTATAGATGAATTCAAGGTAGTTTCAATGGTCAATAGACTATTATCAGATCCAATAGATCCTTCCAATATTTAAGTCATTCATACATCTTTCTAGAAACATCTTCAATATCCTCATTGAATCCATAATAAAATGATTTTGCACGCATTAAACTCTCCATACAATCAATTAATAAAGTTAACATGATTTACATACCCCAAGAATTCAATTGTGTCGGCTGGAAATATGAATTCTTCCTCCAAATGTAAATACTAACACTCCGTCAATACTATGTTCATCTCCTCGGTCATCTCTACAAACTATCTTCCTCGGCTAACACTTTCTTGCTCAATAATTTCATGTCACTCGGCATAAATTGATGTTTGTTCAACACTATATTTACTCAGTATATACTGGCACTCGGTTGACACTAACATCACTTGGCTTAGACTACTTCTTCAGTCTTTCTTCTTACTTAGATAAACAATACATTATCTCATCATAGTGCCAAATAATCAAGTACTCATTGAAGTATCAAATAAATCAACCTTTCCTTAGGTGCTATTGTTATTTCCCTTACCCTAATCCTTTTCATCAACCAATAGATATAGTACTTTCTTAGATAGCAACTGTCTTGCTAGTTAAGGTTTGACATCAATGACAATACAATAATTATTTCACTTGCAGTTTCCAACAGTTTTATCCAAGCAATATTTGAATAATTTGTAGTAGCCAAAACATACACTACTTCAATAGTAGACTAATAAATGCATGTTTGTTTCTTGCTTATCCAAGTCACAAGCCTTTCTCCTAAAAATAATGCTCCATCGGTTGTGTTCTTCCATCCATCAATGTTTCCAGCCCAATCTACATCAGAATAAACTCAGAGTTCAAATTTTCTTTCTATTGTATACCATAAACCATAGTCTTTTGTCTTCTTCAAGTATCTCAAAATCCTTTTAACTGCAACCATATTTGAATCTTTAGGATTGTGTTAGGATATTTTCTTGTCATATCCAAAATCCAATGAAAATGGTCTAATCCTATAAAAATATAAGGAAATTGTCTTACCCTGGCTCCAAACTTGTTTTGACCAGCAAAGAAAATGTATCAAATTTCATGGCTTACGCCCTTAGCTTGTGATAATTCAAGGTCCATGTAAGCCCCTTTTAAGATCACATGGCCTAATGTGCAAAAACCTATGAAATATGACAACTCTAAGGTCTGAGAAATAGGGTTTTATACATGCAAAGGGTTTTGAGAATTTTCCTATGCCTAAGAAACCCTACCCTAAATCTATTTCCTCATTACTTTTTCGGGCCACTTAAGTCCCATTTGTGCACATGTCTTATTTCCTTTCCTGGGCTATTATGTTTCTATTGAGAAATTACATGACTAAGGTGTTCACTAACTCTCTAAGTTCCTAGGTGGTTAGTCATTTCATCCAGCGATCCAACGAATGCAGTATTCATATTTTCTCATGATCTTAGTGGTTAAGTCTTAACATTCAGTGACCTAGCGGGTAGTTATGTCTTCCTTGAATTACACAATCTCCAGATATCTAGTCAGGACATGAAGCTTTAGAGATTAAATATGATTCGTAGATGTAGATCAAGATTGGTGGCTGGTGTTGATTCTCCAGATGTGACCCAGGGTAAAGAAAAGTTTCAGCAACTTGGAGATTGCCTCAGTCGTGTGTTCTCAAGACTTAACCCCAATTTAAAGAATGATTATGAGATTCAACAAAGTCCTTTGTTCACATAATCTCTAGATGGACTTGGGTGAAGTCATGGGTTTATTTTCAATGGTCAAGGATTTTATTTAGTGATCTGGTGACTAAGGCTTTTGTGTGTTCTTTTAATATAACCCATGGTCAAGCAATTATCTAGTGAATGCGAGAATGCTTAGTCACATAGTTGCCAAGTTTGACCACAATTGAAGGCAAGTCAGGTTTCCTCTTTGTTTGTTCAATTGCTTGATAAAAGGTGAGTTAAGAATAAGTCTTGGCAATTCAGTGATAGCCATAGGATGAGGACAAGATCAATGGTCCACGTGTAATCTTGAGATATAACCAGAGTTAAGTGAAATATCTGGAAACTTGGCAAATAAGGGCTATCTCATGTTCTTTGAATGTAACTAGGGTCAAGAGAAATGTTCTGAGATTTAGTGATTGCTTCAATTGTGTGATCTCATGATCAAGCCTGGGTTAAAGTTTAAAGGCTTGGAGATTGATCTGGACTGTTGATGAAGATATGATTGGGTGGTGGTTGCTTGTTTGCTAGATGAAACCCAGAGTTAAAGAAAAAATTAGCGATCACATGAATGCTTCATTCACGTGATCTCCTGATTGGACCATGGTTAAGAAAAGTATTGAGCGAATTGGAAAATGCCTTTAGTCATGTATTTTCTAGATGATTAAGAGTTAAGAAGGATCTTGTTGAGGTTAAGATAAAGAGATTGTAGATCCAAAGAAGATCTATGGTGGTCATGATTTTGCAAAGGAAAGATGGAGGATAGATAGTGACCACAAGTTTGCATCAGCCGTCTGATGGAAAGACTAATAAGAAGGTGGGTCCTCAGTATCAAGTGTTGCTGAGGTGCTCAATTCTGATTTGTTTCTGAGATAAGATGATGTGGCCAAATAATTTAAAGGGTTAAGTGACTATTGTCAAATTTTGAAGACTATCCGATGTGTTGGGAAAGACTAAGATCAATGGTCATGTTTTAAAATGAATCAGTTAGTTGTTGCTACCGATAATTTGAATTTTCTGCTAGGGTTTATGGTCAAGGTTTGTTATAGTGAAGCATAAATGACAAAAGCCAAATGAGATTTGATTTTTTTAGGCCAGTTTTAGGTGAGAAATAATGAAGAAGATATTGGTGGTCATTGCATGTTGATTTTGTTTCCTGGTGTGCCATGCTGAGTTAATGATGAGGACTGATGTTTTGACAAGGGCGACTAGGTTTTGATGAGTGCCAGTTGTTTCCATGCTTTGATTCATGGAAGTTTCCTTTTGGTGGTCTTGGCATTTATTTATGTTTTGTCTGCAACAAGAAATCAGTTGAATATGTATTTGTAGTAAGCCTGTGATGATGAAACCCATATAATTGTACATTGGATTTGGTCTAATTCTCTCAGGTTTCCAAGCTTACCTTTTTGTTTTCATTTCTTGTTGTACTTGGGGGTTGTAGACCAATTTTGACCTAAATTATCTGTAGGTTGTTTCAATCCTTTATAAGGATTTCCAAGATCATTTAGAATGGTTCCCATTTTTAGTAACCTTGAGGGGTTTCTGATTCTTTGCAACTTTCTCAGAGCTGGTTCCATGAGTGCTTTTCTTCCTGTAAATATATTTCCTTCTTCTCTGCATATAGGGTGTTCCCTCTTTCCTTTCTGGCTTGTAGAATATAATATAAGTTGTAACAACTTGTCTTATGAATAAGATCTCAATATTTTCATACTATTATCAGATTGTCTCCATTTGGTTCTTGAGCTTATTGATTAGAGCATCAAGGGTGTTTTATTTTTTTTATTGTATGTCTAAAGATGTCTACAATAGAGTTGTTTTCATAGAAACAATTGAGTTTAGGACTGGTTTTTAGATGTGTATGAGTTGGGATATCAAGGGTATCTCATACTTATCTTTTAGCGGATGTTGATTAATGTATTGCTTATTTACAGGTCTCTTCTAAGGGGAGAGTTAAAATCCTTTGAATAGGTGATTGTATATGTGAGTACACAAGTGGATTGCTAAGTAGGATCTAATCAATGGTATATGTTTGGTGTAAGGCATCAACATATTAAAATGTATTGTCTTCTCTTTTCATAGCTCTTTGTTGTAGTGATCTATTTGACTTTGTTTCCAATTTGACAAGGCACTGGTCTATGAGAAACTTGGGATATTTCAGGGGTCCATTCAACCCAAAAACATCAAATTAATCAAATGAAATCATTTTCCCTTTCATGTTTGATAGGAGGAGTTAGAAGTCCTTTATGGTTTTCAGACTCATTCTATGCAAGTAGGATATTGCATAAGACTTGGTGATTCAATGAGGTACATGTTACCTATAGGAGTTTGAAGGTTATTCCATAGTCATATAGTTGCAGGCTTGTTGTTTTTCAAAAGAAGTTATGTATGTGCAGATGAGGTATACTTGCCTCAGTGATGTGGAGCTCAAAGTGTAGGAGGATAATTTTCTTAGTCCTTGTTAATTGGCCCTTTTTCTTGTTAGATTTGGAGTGGTTATTGAGATTTAGTGACATTAATTTTCCAATTGAATTGTAAATCTGACAGTGTGGGAAAAAGGAACCAACAAAATGGTGACTCTATTGGGGAGAACAATAACAAAGAAATACATCTATTAGGAATCTCTAGTTAAATAAAAAATTATCAATATCGTACTAACCAGACTGGTTTGGCCCATTTGAGTCACTGACAAAATGGTGATGCTATTGGGGAAGGAGTAAATGAAAACAATTATAAGATGGTTTTTTCCTTGATTTGCTAGATCATCCCAAAGTATGGTTGAAAGAATAGAGTTAGATTTAAAAAAATTCTATCATCTCACCTAGTTGTGAGTAGCGACTCTGAGTTCTCTATTTGATCAGTGTAGTCCCTGATAAATAGTGTGTAAAATCCTGGTGAAGTTTTGTGTTGATTGGAAGGAGATACAAAGACAACAAAAATATTTTCCTCTTCAAGGAGGTGGTGACTCTACAAGAAAATAACCTGACAGAGCTACAAAGAAGGCTTTACATCTGCCCTTCCTCCTCATCAACAAGTCAAGTTTCAACTACAGTACTTCTAGGTATTTTGATTTTCATGTGCCTTTCTTTTATGAAAATCAGTTGTAAAGAAAAATGTATCCCTATCAAGTGTTCAACACTAGTGTAAAGGGATGATTGATAGTGGGTCTTTCCTCATGGAGGAATATATGCCCTTTTGTTTTCATGGCATTGAAGGTTCCCCTAATGAGTTTTCTACCGAGGATGGGGAAGTCTTGCGAAGATTCATGGGTGATGGATCAGTTTCAGCAAGCCAACATGTATACAATCTCATGGTTTTATTTGGTGAAATGGATGTTGAGCATGAAGATATTTCCATGAGGTTGCTTGTGCAGTCTCTTTCACATAGTGCAAGGGATTGGTTTGTATCCCTTCCTTCATGTTCAATCCCTTCTTGGGATGTATTAAGACAAACATTTATAGAACACTTTGATGAAGGAGCTGATATGGAAGGGTATGAAATAAAAGATAAAGATTAGGTGCAAGACATTAGTGTCTCTATTGATCCCACCATCTATGATACTAATTATGAAAATCTACTCATCAAAATTGCTACTCTCAAGAAGAAAATTGTAGATAATAATGCTAAGATCTGGCAGTTAGAGGAGGACAAGAGATTGCGAGCACTGGTAGTGTTGGCTCCCCAAAATGGGAGTTTATGCTCTAATAGGAAACCAATACATCTACAAATTTTGAGGATTGGTTAGATCCAAATATTTTTCTCTAGAGATGATTGGACCAACTGTAGGGACAAGACTTCCCTCTGCACTTCTGGTTTTGCAAAACCAAGGAGGGTGCTCCTAATCTAGTATAAAACAACTTATCTTACTAATCACTGATTGGATTTAAATGTAACAGATGAATGACAAGAGAAACCTAAATTATGACCATTCATTCATAGATTTTTCACTATCACTAGGTGGTAATTTATTCTGCAAATCACTGTAATTCAAAGAATTTTGACAATTTTATGCTTAAAGATGGAAATATCAAAAACAACCCTTTCATGCACTGATTTCTATGAGAAGAACTCCACTGTCGGCTAGTGTCTTATCCATTGGGCTACACCTCCACTGCAAGACTGTTATACATGAACAAATATACTGAACCTTGAAAGATTCTTTACCCTTTGAAAATACTAATCACCCTATGGTGGATTTTATCAAAGGATTCCTAGATTCACACTACTTACTGGTGTATCCTTAAGAAAAACTTCAAAGAATTTATGTTATATTCAAAGCTTATTTAATCTAATCCTAGATCAGAGTTGAGAAATATAAACATACACAAAGATTTTCCATGCAATGAATTGGAATAATTCATAACTCAAATAGAGACACTCCAGGAGAGATATAAATCTTGGATATTACTCAAATCCTATATTATATCATGCTCACAAAATTCTTTACAATGTAACTTTCTGAAAATAACTTGAACTAGAAAATATTGTTCTTCTATGGAAATAATGCCTAATAGTACAGTCTAATGATATCCCAGACTCAAGTAACTTCTCAGTTAAAATGATCAAGTTCTCAATCCCTTTTTCTGATCCTAGTAATCGTTTTATAGAATAAGGATTGCTTACAAGCTTTGGATCTGTTCAGAAAGATAAGAAAATATCCCACCATACAAGACAAAAAACATAAATGGACACCTTCTTGTTACAAATTCTCAAAATAGATTGTAAATGTGCACCAAAAACTTGTGATCAACTCCCAAGGGAAGTTCAAAAACTGCTAGGTGTTATATCCGTGCTCATGATAACTATTTGGTGCCTTTACCCTTGTTAGCTTTGATTTTGAGGGTTTGGAATATTGCCGCTTGCTGCTATTTTAATGGATGTTTCTCTTTCTAAACCTTCTAAAAGATATGTTGATCCCTCAATCATTCAAATCTTTTCACTTTACAACTTGTAAGCCCTGGAGAAAATTTATAATTCATTATGTCACTTCTAGTTTACCGATTCAGAAAACTCTGGTAAATACCCTAACAATAGATTCAAATTTGAAAAATAATGGTTACACGACAATTTTAAAATGCAACTGTTGATTCTATTTCTTCTCGGGAGATCAAGTGGCTCGCAATTACTTCACAATAGTTAACAAAACCTTTTAAAATGTTTTTAGCCACCTGATTAATCTATCAACCAATGAAAATCCTACATGTCAGCAATGAATCGACATGTTGGACCCACTTTTTACAAGCTCTAGATCAGATGGTTGATGCATGATCTCATAGCTCTGACAAACCCTATGAGATTCGATACCATCCATTAGATCCTCCACATTGTACCTCATAGAAACTTCTAGGCCCATTGACATAATCCTTATCACCACTAAGCTTGGCCAGTCAGAAATTGACACCTCAGCGACACCATGGCAATGGTCCCACTTCCCTCGGCAAGTCTTTAACCTTTTATCCACTTGGTGAATAAACGACCAAAGGGATCTCCATATTTCTTAATGCTTTTTATAACTGTGGTCAAGTCAAACGATTCAATGAACAAAGCATTTCGCTGAATCGCTTAAAATTTTCTTTAACCCTAGGTTATACTCTACGAATGCATGAAGTTCTCAAATTAGCAATTCACTACATGATTTAGGGGCACTGCTAACTAAATTTGAGACTTAGCAAATACATACATTCACGTATTTTCCAAAAAAACTTAGAACCCTACCAAATTATTTCGTGAATGAATGAACACCGAGGATTTTATTGGAACCGCTAAACCTTAGGCCATAAAAATGATGCAGTCACCAGTTCACCAAATGCATTTGATAACCTTGGGCCTACCTAAAAACCTACCACCTATCAACATATCATTTGCTACCTCTACCTAGTCACCTCTGACACAGGACCCATCCGCTCTACAAAAAGATCAATGACAATCTTAAGTTTGCAAAACTCTGACACACTCCATGAGATCTTACACCCACCATTGGATCAATCCTTCATTTCCTCTTTATAGATTCTCTGACATGGCCCCACTGACAACCATTGACTCATCACTTCGTGGACCAATAAGAAATTGCCAACTGCACACACTTGGCAGTGAACCCGCTTGTTTGAAAAGCTACATCATAAGGCAAAATCAACGGTCGTCTTAAGTTCTCAAGCCTCTGACACACTACATGAGAACATGCACCCACTATTGGATTAAGGTGGTGTCAGAGATTCAGGCCTAGGAAAGAATAAAATCTAAAACATTAGAAAAATTAAGGCATAGGACTTAGGAAAAATTAATCACCACCAGACTTAGGAAAAAATAAAACTGCGAATCACTGAGACTTAGGAAAACATTTATGCACATGAACTTTTGAGACTTTAAGTGACTCAATAAAGGTAATGCTCAAATAGATTAAAAACAAAGCGACCTAGGGTTTTTTGAAAATGGCATATATTTAGGGTTTTTCTCAGGTTTAACTTTTATTTAGGGCTCACTGGATACTGAGGAAGAATAGATAATTTTGTAGGGTTTTTTATGGGCTTTTTGTAGCAAAATTATCACACTTTCATGAACATCTATACACACTTCAAACTTATAAAAATTTCACAAGACTCATGTAATAAAAATTTGAAGTGTCAACAGTGGCTCTATCTAGGGATGTATGCCTCTTGTAGGCATGACAAGAAATCAGAAACTCTAGGATAAGGAGACCATCTACTGAAACAAAAAAACTAACCTACTCACACAACTAGAAAACCAAACACACAATTGGGAAAGGGAAACTAACTACTGTTCATGGATAATGAGAGTACTTTAAGAAAAGTACAACTTGAGGAATTTTCCATGAACTGGCAATTCCATTTCATTTCCAATAAAATCCTTCAGAATGTATGAATCAGGTCCCCATGCTTGACTGATCAAATATGGACCCAACCAAATAGGGTCAAACTTGTTGTGTTTACCTTTGTCTTCAAGTCTAGCATTCCACATTAAGACCAAATCATTAGCTTCAAAACTTCTAACTATGGTTTTCTTGTCATACAAACATTTATACTTGAGCTGAGATTTCAAATTTGTATCATGTGCTTCCATCCTTGATTCATCTAGCTATATCAAGTCCTATAATCTGATCTTCATTTCATCATCTTGATCATCATCATACAACTGGATGAACTTGTACATTTGCAAAAAATTATTTTTTGGTAACCTGGCATGGATACCATATACTAAATCAAAAGGAGCACACCTTATAGCCTTCTTGATTGTCACTCTATCAGCCCACAGAGCTAGCTATAGTTTTGAGTCCCATGCCTTCTTGTTTGCATCTAAGACTCTTTTCAAAAAATTTATCAAGCTTTTGTTACTTGATTCAGCCTGACCATTTCCTTGAGGATGGTAAGGAGCAGAGTATGAAATTTTTATACTATATTGTAAACAAAAGCTAAAAAATTCTTCAGATCTGAAACACAAAGCATTGTCTACAACTAAAACTTTAGGACATCCAAACCTTATCAGCAAATTTTGCATCAGGAAATCAATAACCACTTTACTGGTTGCTTTTTTAGTGGGAATGGCTTCCACCCACTTTGTAAAGTAATCAGTTGCAACCAATATATAGGAATGTCCCCCACTGGATTTTTTTGGGATCTCTCCTATGAAATCCATGTCCCACTTTTGAAAAGGGGCTTCCACACTTACAGGGATCAGAGGAAAATTTCCACTGAATTTCAACTTTCCTGAAAATCTCTGACAAGCATCAAATTTTTTGACAAAGGAATGTGCATCCTTGAAAATACTTGGCCACCAAAATCCAGACCTCAGTATCTTATGTACATTAGTCTTGGCCATATAATGGCCACCACACACACCTTCATGCATTGCTTGCAACAAATCATTATCCTTTTGAGGGTCAACACATTTCAGCAAGACACCCTCATTACTCCTACACCATAATTCTCCTTTAATGATCACATATTTTAGAGCATGTAATTTGATAGTCCTCCTTTTGTGGTCTTCCATACTAGAAGGAAATAAGAGCTTCTATAAGTATCCAATAATATCTTTGTACCATTCACAGCAATCTAAATCACAGATGTATGGCCTTTGTTCTTCTTCAAGAGTATTGATGTGATTAGCATCCAAATTGCTCTGAGCCATTAGTTTTGCTAATCCTAGTCCTCTCACTAGTTTGGTGATTTGGATATCAATATTAAATTCTTTGATTCTATTTATCCACCTACATCTTCTCCCTGAAACTTCTTGTTGAACCAAGATGTCTTTCATAGCAGCACTAGGTACATATGCAACTATAGTTGCCCCTACCAAATAACATCTGAAATTATTGATAGCTTTGACCAATGCATAGGCCTATTTCTCATTTATATCATACTTTAATTCAGTTGCCTAGAATGATTTACTGAAAAAGGAAATGGGCTGTTCAAAACCCTCTGAGTTCTTTTGTAACAATACTGTAGCTATAGTATGATAAGAAGCAAATGAAAAGATTTGGATAGGCTTACTGAAATCTAGTGACCTTAACATAGGGGCACTTTTAATAGTCATTTTGATATCAGAAAAAGCTTCCTTGGTGTCACTACTCCATTCCACCTTTTCATTCTTCTTTAGCATTTTAGAGATGGGAACACTGATTTCAACAAAGTTTGTAACAAACCTTCTGACAAATTTTATCTGACCAAAGAAAGATTGGATTCCTTTTACATTTTTTTGCAATGGTACCTTTTCTATTATATCTACTCTCTTAGGGTCAATCTTGACTCCATCCTTAGATACAATATGTTCCAAAAGTTTACCCTCTGTTACTCCAAAGGAACACTTCCTTGGGTTAAGGAAGACCCCATATTCTAGAGCTCTTACAAATATTTTTTCCAAGTGACCGCAATGTTGGTCCTTCTTTTCTGAATAAGCTATCAAATCATCCTAATAAAAAATAAGAAATTTTTTTATGAAATCTGCAAATGCTACATCCACAACTCTTTGAAAGGTAGCCCCAGCATTGGTCAAACCAAATGGCATCCTAACATACACATAAGTACCCCATGGAGTGGTGAATGTAGTTTTGAACTGCTCTGTTTCTTTGACATCAACTTGATTGTAACCTGAAAAACCATCCATCATAGACATTAATTCAGATCTAGTAACCCTCTGTAACATGGCTTCCATGTTTGGTAGACCATAATTGTCCTTTAAAGAATTTATGTTCAAATTTCTAAAGTCTACACATAGCCTGATGTCTCCATTCTTTTTTCTTACCGATAGAAGATTAGAAACCCATGTTGAATGTCTAATGGGTTGAATGATGCCTACATCACTCATCTTTTTTAGCTCATCTTGCATTTTTGGTACCAAAGTAGGGTTAACAAGTCTCAACTTTTGTCTAAAAGGTTTGGTAGTTTCCTTCAAAGGAATTTCATGTTGGAACAAATCTTCTCTATATGCCTTTAAATCATCATAAGACCAAGCAAAGACATGTCTAGACTTTCTCAGAAGACCTATTAGAGACTTTTTTATTTCAGGAGTCAGGCTTCCCCCAATATATACATTTTTTGGGGCTTCCTTTGTTCCTAAATTTATTTCCTCTATACCCTTAGGCTTGCTTAAAAGCTTTCCTTGGGAAGAGCTATCATGGCTATCAAATGCTCTTTCCAACACTACCAAACCCTTTGGGAATTTATTTGTTTTCAACTGCAAGATCTCCTTGCCAAGGAGAGAGTCCTTATTATCTAATGTCTCTATATATTCACCAAAATTCATCTCTTTATCTCCAAAACTTGCATCATAATGCAGAAACCTTAAAATGTCCAAGTCATCATCAAAAACTTGCCAATTTTCATAGTTATCTGGTATGGATGGCCTAGTTTGAATCTCAATCCTAGAAATCCCTACAAAAGTGATATCTTTTGGCCTCAATGCAATGTTATCCAATAAATCAGCCATCCTATTATGAACTCTATCATCCAATTAATACAGAAAGCATCAAACTATTCTATCTCATCCCAAACAACATTCCTATATTGTTTTAACCTTTGGTTTCTTGAAACATATTTGGATCTAATCTGAGATACAACTAATTCTGAATCTCCAATGACTCTAAGATTTTTGATCTTATGCTTTGAGGATAATCTCAATCCTCTTAGTAAAGCATCATACTCTACAGTGTTATTTGTGCAAGTAAACAATAGAGTGAAGGAAAATTTAAAAGTTTTTCTAGTGGGAGAAATTAACAGCACACCTGCACCAACTCCTTCTTTAGAACTTGCACCATCAAAATACATAGTCCAGAGATCACTTTGATTTTTTAAATTTTTTTCCTCCTCAGCTAAGAGAGAAGAATCATCTTCACTATAATTATTCTCTACTTGAAAAGAATTTATGTTAGTGTGCAGAAAATAATTCATGTTATTATCATTAGCTTATTCCTCAATCATGTGAGGGGTTCTGACTTCTCTGAGTACCTTTATGATTTTACTAGTGATGTTAAAAGTAGCATATGATAAGTCACACTAGATGCTATCTCCCATTCCTGCACTCCATTTTCTTGATAACAACATTCCATATTGTGTAGGAATATCAACAACTAGGACACTCATAGTCAATTGTTTCTCAGGACAAGCAACAAGCCTATAAGGTAAGGCTTTTATTGTTCCAATTATTGGTACTTCCCTAGAATCCATTGTCTGGCATCTCCTATGGGGATTATCAACTTGCAATCCCATTGATATCATAATTTTAGTAGGCATGATAGTATTTGAAGCTCCTGAATCAATCATGCAATTTTTAAACATTTTATCATTTATGACCAATGTTAGGAAAAAAGGATCAATAGCTCCCATAGAAGTATTCACAACATTAGTGTCTAAATAGATCTAAGGTATTTTTAAAATAATTTCTTCTATGTCCTTTTTAATTGGATCTTGACCTTTCATCCTTGTATTTACTGATTCTTGGATATCTGGGGTTTGAATACCATTTATCCATGTAAGGGCTTTCTCTTTATGCTCATTTATCCTCATCATCTCTAATAAAGGCACTTTTACTGTAATCTGAGATAACAACTAATTCATGTCAATAGGTGCATAATTTAAAATAGATAAATCTATCTTTCCCTTTGGGGTATCCTTGATTTTAGACTGCATGGCTATACCCAATTTCTCTTCATCCTTTGATTTATCTTTAGGGTGGGAATTTGAAGTACTATTCATTAGAGTTTTAGCCTTGATCTTGAAGACCTTGATTGGTTTAGTAGGCTTTTCAGTGCCCTTTTGCTTTAATTTCTTAGCATCATCATCAGCCTTATTTTTTGTGGCAAACTGCTTTGCATCTTCTTTATCCTTTTTAATAAAAACACCTGTTGGTTTAGCAAATGTTTTGTCAACAGTCCTATTTCTAAGGACATAATTACTCTTGGCCTATGTCACCATATCAGTAGTGATTTGGACTATTTCTTCATCAGAGGGTCTTCTTAATATAACATGCTCTTCCACTTGTTCAGAGTTGTTATTTATGTTTTCAATTTCTTCTTCTTCATCATCAAAAAAAACTTGCTAATGATAAGCCTCCACTCTCCTCTGAGAATTATTTACATCTTGATTTTCATCTTCCTCTTCAAATTCAACTTCTTCAAAAAATTTAGCAAAGGTCATTCCACAGCCGCTATCATCATATGATTCTTCTTCCTCCTCTCTTTGTTCATTACTTTCAGACATATTTTGAGAAATTACACAATAATTTGGATCATGAGGGGATTGGCAGACTATGCACCATGGAATTTCATCATTCATATTGATTGAATGTTTTTACAAAGGGTTAGGGGTTTTATCATTTGGCCTCATATCCTTCTTTTCTAGGACAATAGGCTTTCCATCCTTCCATTGTGTATTATAAGGAAAAATCTGCATCCTAGGCTGCCTATTGAAAATATTTTGAGGAGGTCTATCATTTCCCTGAAACCTATTTTTACTTTCCCATGGTTTCAGATCCTTTAAGGCATTAAGGATCTGCTTGAGGTGATCCCTAGCTTTTAGACCAGTAGTTTGATCAGCTTCTTTCTTTCTGAACCTAGAGGTTTTAGGATCCTCTCTTTTTCCTAATTTTCCAAATACCCTTCTATTACTTTTAATATTTACAAAAAATCTTTGAGCCTCTCTAATAGTCCTAGGGTTTTTATCCCTAAGTAGGTATCCCATCTTGGCATCAAAAGCATTCAAATATGTTTCTAGACACACCTTCTCATCCAACCTCATGACTTGGAAGAGCTTGTGCATTGCCTTTTCAAACCTCACATTGAATTCTAGGACTTCTTCATTCTGGTTTTTCTTTATATTATTGAATTCATTCAACATAAAACCTTCATTAGTTTTATCACTGTATTGATCTTTAAAAAAATTTATAAAATCATCCCAAGAACCAATACAATCATAAGGGAGCCCTCTGAACCAGTCTCTTGCATCTTCAGTTGAAGATTGAACAAATAATTTCATGATCACATCTTCATATTCTATTTCATAATCATCAATCATATCAATGAAATTCTTTAGATGCTCTTCATAGGTAACATTATTTCCAGTAAACTTATGTAATTTCTCTCTAATCTTTGGAGGAATCAAATTAGGATAACCAACAATATTATTAAAAAGAAGCTGTCTGTACCTTTCAATGTGAACTGTTCCTCTTTGTAATGAAGCATTTGTTTGAGAAGTGGAAGCTTTTTTATTTGCTGCATTAGCAACATTTGCAGAAATCATTGGTATGACAATAGCAGACTGAGTAGTAGAATTTTCAACATTAACATTAGATGTTATCATAGGGTTAGTTGGAATTGAAGGAGTAAAAGACTATCTAAGAAAATCAACTTTCTTTTTCATTTCCAAGGTAGTATCCTCAATTTTTGCCTTTTCTAATTCTTTAGGAATAACCCCTCATTCTCTTCTAGCTCTTTCCAAATCATTTTCCAATTTGGTCAAAGAATCTATTTGGACATTATCATCTGTAGGATCATTTATTGTCATCCCTAATGAAATCTATTTTCCTTTATCCTTAGGCCTCCTAACCTCAACAACTTGTTGGATAATAGGTTGTTCATCAACCCCTTTGGGAGCTCTTACAAAATTTATGGCCTTCAAGGTCATCAACTATCTTTTGAGCTGATCTTCCCTAATTTGGGCATGTCTTATTTCATTTTCCTTTTCCATCTCCCTCTCCCTCCTAATTGCGATTTGTTCCTGGATATTTTTCTCTAAATTATAAACTTCTTCAAAAATATCCTTCAAATCTGGGAGAGTGGTATCAGATCCTAAATTCTCAAACCTAAAATCTTCCTGCTGATTTTTAGGATCATTAGGGCTTTGAGAAGGAGAAGGCCCCCAAGTTGGGGGATCATTTCTTCCTCCCAGGCCCCTGCTCTTACTTCTCGACCTTCTAATTTCCTTATGGAGTTCTATATCTGGGTGTACCATTTTCCTATGATGTACTTCATCACCCTTATGAGAATGAAAATCCTCATATGCTCCTAAACCTAGATCAATTGCCTCTTCATACTCAGAGGCATTGTCCTCCTGGTCATGAGTAGGTTGGTTATTCCTTTACATATTTTTCTTCTGTGTCCATGCTTGAGACATATCCCCACTACTTTGATTTCTTCTAGGTAAATAAGTCCTAGAAGTACTTGGGAGTTCACCTTCTAACCTACTTTTTGGGTGATCCTTCCTCCAAGCCCTAGTATTTCTTTGACTTATAATTGAAAGTATGCAAAACAATTTCTTATTCTTTTATTTTCCTTACTCAGCACTGCTACAGAGATTTTTAGAGTCGCCACCAACACAAGTTGGGAAATATCTTCACACACTTAGTAGATCAAAGTACTCAATACTTGGTAAGTAACCAAAACAAAGATTACTATAAATAGATGCAAAGCTAAATGAGATTTTCAGGTTCTGACCTAATCCAAAGCTTGCAAATATTCCTCTGTTCTCTAATGGTGCTTTACTGGTTCTAACAAATAAGAAGGCCAGGAGTCTAGCTCAACTTGTACCTGCATTATTTGATATTCAAATTTATCATAGTATTTCAATCCCTATTCCCCAGTAGGGTCACCATCTTGTTGGTTCCCCAAAATGGGAGTTTATGCTCTAATAGGCAACCAATACATCTACAGATTTTGAGGATTGGTTAGATCCAAATATTTTTCTCTCTAGATGATTGGACCAACTGTAGGGACAAGACTACCCTCTGCACTTCTGGCTCTACAAAACCAAGGAGGGTGCTCCTAATCCAGTATAAAAAAAATTATCTTACTAATCATTGACTGGATTTAAATGTAACAGATGAATGACAAGAGAAACCTAAATGATGACCATTCATTCATAGATTTTTCACTATCACTAGGTGATAATTTATTTTGCAAATCACTGTAATTCAAAGAATTTTGACAATTTTATGCTTAAAGATGGAAATATCAAAAAGAACCCTTTCATGCACTGATTTCTATGAGAAGAACTCCACTATCAACCAATGTCTTATCCATTGGGCTACACCTCCACTGCAAGACTGTTATACATGAACAAATATACTAAACCTTGAAAGATTCTTTTCCCTTTGAAAATACTAATCACCCTGTGGTGGATTTTATCAAAGGATTCCTAGATTCACACTACTTACTGGTGTATCCTTAAGAAAAACTTCAAAGAATTTATGTTATATTCAAATATTATTTAATTTGATCCTAGATCAGAGCTGAGAAATATAAACATACACACGGAGATTTTCCATGCAATGAATTGGAACAATTCATAACTCAAATAGAGACACTCAAGGAGAGATATAAATCTTGGATATTACTCAAATGCTATATTATATCATGCTCACAAAATGCTTTACAATGTAACTTTCTAAAATAACTTGAACCAGAAAATATTGTTCTTCTATGGAAATAATGCCAAATAATACAGTCTAATGATATCCCAAACTCAAGTAACTTCTTAGTTAAAATGATCAAGTTCTTGGTCTCTTTTCTGATCATGGTAATCCTTTTATAGAATAAGGATTGCATACAAGCTTTGGATCCTTTCAGAAAGACAAGAAAATGTCCCACCATACAAGACAAAAAACATAAATGGACACCTTCTTGTTACAAATTCTCAAAATAGATTGTAAATGTGCGCCAATTGTAATACCCAAAAAATGGGCTATAAGTTCATTAATCTCCTACATCTACAAATTGAATGAAATCAACATTGAAGTCCTAATCTAAGGCACATCTAAACATCATCGAATCATAATTGATTATCTTAAATTCTACATCGGGGAATATTCTTAGTAATATTCCTAATTATCATAATTATCTTTAATTTTATAATTATTTGGCAATAAATCACATTTATCCTAAAGTTTGATTAATTGAATATTTTCATATTTAATTAATTAGATTTAATATTTGCCACTTAATTATTTAATTAAATTTAATTCTATCTATTATTAATTGTATTATTTAATTTTGACAATAAATCTAGTATCATATGAATAATTGATTAAATTCTTATTTAATTAATTAAAGCAAGTTGTCATTATTTAATAATATAGTTTTTAATAAAAGTTTGATTAAATAATTGATTAACCCATAAATCAATTATTTTATTTTTAAAAGCAGCTAAGTTGGAAATAAATCACTTTATTATTAAATTAATTCATAAATAAAACATGCACAATCATAAAAGCAAACAACTATCAATTATCAATTAAAGCTAAACTCTATTTTGAGTTAAAGCTTAGCTTTTGCATGTTTTTGTGAGTTAATTATCCTTTATTTAAAAATAACTCAAAAATCAACCTAAGTTATTTGAGTGATTTATGGCTTTTTTTCATGCACCTCCAAAGCCTTGGATTTCTATAAAAACAAGGCTCAGCTCTTCATAATCATCTCTCAATCATCTCTCAAATTTGCATCTACATTCATCTCATATTTTTGCATAATCACGCTGGAGAATTGGAATTGAAGAATCAAAGCTCTTGCGAATCGACATCTTTGTGAGATCAATCTTATTTTTGCATTCATATTGCATATCATTGTTAGATTAGCATTGCATATCAATTTTCAATAGCATTCATAGCATATCAATTTCATCTAGCATAGATTTCATATCAGATTAATCATTCTTATTGCATAGAAAAATATAAAAAATATAGCTTAATTGCATTCAATTTCATATCCATCTTTTGCATTCAAATCCTTCATTTAGGTGTTGTCTAGGTCACTGATCTCGATTACAATCTGAGAACATCAATCTCGCACCTATTAGAAGGCAGTAAATCGCTTGGTTACATAGTTTTCAATTTTGCACGATTTTGATTTTTGCTAACCTCTAATGTTTTACTGAGTGTTGTGTCTACAGATCAGGTACAATTTTCACACACACATTTTTGGCACCCACCATGGGGCAACCCACCTTTGCATGCTGATTTTGATTCTTGGAGCTAAAACCCTAAAGTTTCAAAGATTTAATTTTATCTCCCAAACAGCTTTGATTTTTGGTCTAAAATTTTTTTTTCAGGTTGGAGACATATCAAGGAAGCTTCAAAAACAAATTCAGAATTTTTTGAATTATTTTGAATTTTTAATAATTTTGTTTCAATTTTTCATTAAAAAATAATATCTTATGCAAATCAGCATATTTTTCTGAAATTTTTATATTTTCAGAAATCTCTTCAAATTTTATAGGGGGTCTATTCTTTGTATTTTAAATTTGGATGCAATTTAGTAGCTTAAATAGTCAATTTACAAAAACTAGTCTATTTTGATAAAATGGGTCTCTAGGGCACAAATGAAGAGATTTTTCTAAAATTTTTGCATTTTTGGAAAGCTCTCTATTTTCTAGTAGGGGTCTTTATTCTGAATTTTTATTTTTGTGGCCAAAATCATATCAAAAAAATCAGATCTTGTTGACTAGGTCAAATGTAGTGCAAAAAAATTAAAATTTTATGATAGGTATGCACTTATTTTTCATATGATTCAATGCATGATATGAGTTGTCATTTGGATTAATTTATGGTTATTATTGCTCCTAACAATTGATTTTTAGAGCTAACCCTATGGTTTTCATAAGTTGAATATATTTTGCATATCTTGTTTGCTTGTTTGCTTGTTGGAGAGTTCGTAGCTTGCTTGCATGGAAAAGCTCAACAAAAATTGCTAAAAATTAGGTAAAATCTACTAAGCATGTTGCAATGATCCCAGGTATTATCCTTGTTTTGAAAATATTTGGATTTGGACTTAAAATAAATCTCTTATGTGTCAAGCTTGTGTGCATCTTTTCATGCTTTTGATCTATTTCTACACACTTGCATAATTTGATACTAGGTTGTGATCCCTTAAGGATTCATTAAGTAGTCTTAGAATACTTGTGATTGATCTTGATTGCTATCTTGGGTTATTGGACTCGCTAATCCACCGGCCCCTCATTTCCACCCTGTGGTTGCAATCTCAGCGCCATAAAGAGGAGGGGTCAACAGGACAGAAGCGTTAAGTGTTCCACTTGGAAACCCTTTTGTGCTTTTAGAAACTCACTTGTTTTCTAAGTTGTGGACTCATTTTCAGCTTGTGTGAGGTGTTAAGTATTCCACCTTGTGGACTCATCTCATATTTTCTTTAAGCATTAAGTGTTCCTCTTTCTACTTTTTGGATGCTTTTGGTAGATTTGCTTTTGGGAATATATCTGTGCTCACATAGTAATTAGGCCCTATGAACACTATTTGTGATTCTTGAGAGATTGGATTCCTAGAGAAATCTTTCTTGATGATAGAATCCTTGTAGGTAGGGAGGATACTTAGTGCATTTCACATTCAACTTGGTTAGTGCATCTTCTCTTATTGATCGACACATTCTCTCTCCGGAGAGGTTGATAGATCACGTAGGGTTGATATCACGAGCTTTGGTGAATCAAAATTGGTTAGTGCGTCTTCTCTTATTGATTGATATATTCTCTCCCCGGAGAGGTTGATAGATCACGTGGAGTTGATATCATAGACCTTGGTGGAACAAAACTTTGTCTTAACATGTCAGAGTAATCTGCTTGCTTTGTTTGGGTTAAAAGTGAAGAGGTGTCAAAACCTTGAATCTGGAGCCAAGTCCCCTTGTGGTATAAATCTGTGAGTCACCTTTAGAGAGGGTTAACTGTAGCAGACAATCCTTTCATAGGGAAAACTACGTTGATGGAACCTCAAGCGGTAATAGCCATTTTCACCATGGTAGTGACAGCCGCTATATAAATGTCCTTGTGGAAGAAATCTCCACGGGTATGGTTCATTGTTGGGTTGTTAGATCTCCCTAGCAGCTCTTGAAGATTAAGTTCTCAGATTGTGTCAAAACCCTGGTGCGCCGGGATTGGAGTTCACCCCTTTGAATCATAAAAGTTGCAGAGTCAAACCATTACTAAAAACCCTAGAGAGGCCAATTTTTCACTTTCAGGTATATGTGTGTTATTGCAAAACTTTTTAGAACATACACAATTAGTACTCTCAGGGATTAGCACAATTTGGTCACTTGATTGTTCATGCGCAAGGTTGCTTTTGCCCTTGTTCATTATTTTCAGATGTGCTTGGAATCACTTGCTTGCTGTTTTGCGTGCTTGTTTATCTACTTGGCTATTAAAAATGATCAAATCTAGTATAACCTTCAAAATCTAGACAGTACAATTTGCAAACAATCTAGAACTGAAGACCTTAAATTTTGCAAAAATTGACGTAAATTCTTTCTAGAGTCAAAAGTCATTTCAGAAAGTCAAAAGTCGTACAAGTTTTGTCAAGTGTCGTTTCAGTATTGCCCATCTGTCGTACGATTGAGAACCCAGTGTCGTACGAGTTTTCAAACCAGAAAATTCAAGAAAGTCAAAATCCTATTAGCAACTATCGTATGATATTTACAACTATCGTTTCATTGCTACCCAACTGTCATACGAGTTTTACAACTGTCATTTCATTTCTACCCAACTGTCGTACGAGTTTAGCAACTATCATTTCATAGACTACCCAGTGTCGTACGAGTCTACAGAGTGTCGTTTGGAAAAATTTGAGAGAGTTGTCAGAAATTGTCAAATTGCAAGATATCCAATGTTTCCAGCCTAGTTCTAGAATCTGTCAAAAATATCATTGTGTCAGGAACAGAGCAGTAGCTATTGAGCATTCTACCGTTTTTTGAGTTTGATCTTTTGAATCCGATCTAGTCTTCTATTTGATCAATTTGAGTCCTTTTTATCTCATGTCAAAACCTTGTCATAACTATCAATCTTCAATCAATCTTCAAAAATAGACTAAGTGTTGAGAACTCGTGTCCGCTATCTTTTGGGTGATCTATCCCATACATCCAGGGCACAGTTTCCTTCACCCACATCTCATCAGATCTTCAAAACTATCATAATCTTGACAAGGTTGCGTCATCCAATTTTCTCGAATCAAATTGTTCTTCAGTTGTCTTCATCCTTTTCTTCTATTTCATTCAAAGTTAATGGTGGAGACCAGAGCTTCTTCACACAAGAAATTAGAAGAAACATCTCAGAACTTACTTTTGACCAATACCCCAGGTCCAACTCTTGAACAACTCATCAAGTTAGGTATCTATGAAGATGACGGTCTCGGTAACTTTCAATTGAAAACTAGTTACATACCTCCTTTATCAACTCACAGAGGTAATCAGCAAACTCCTCCTCAATCTATTCCAAGGAGCCCAAAAACTCCTATCATGTCTCAAGCAAGGACAAACCATAGTTCTCTAGGAGGAGGGTCCCAAGGACACCATTCTCAACATAATGCCAACCAAGAACCTACCCCCTCTGAAATCCATCGATGTCAGAATGACGATGAATTCCAGAGAATGATGAGGCATTTCTTGAAAGTGGATAGAGAGGCATACTTTTTACAATTAGCCCAGGAAGGGGCTAAGCTTCCTCCCAACTTTAACGTTGATGATATAATCACACGTGAGGAAGAAACTCCACTCATAGCTATGACAAAATAGATGCATGCTATACAAGTCAAATTTAACAATCTTAAGAAGGAGAAGGGACCCAAGGAGTTCTCCATGGAGGCCCTATGTCCTTTCCCGTTTGACAAAAACTTGTATATGCCACCATTCCCAAAAAGAGTGGAGATGCCAAAGTATGACAAATATGATGGACACTCAGATCCTCAAGATCATGTCAGAGAGTTCTGTATGCAATCCATGGAATTCATGCATGAACTGACTTATCTAATGTGTCTTTTTCCTAGATCCTTGGGAGGAGCATCCATTCAGTGGTTTTCAAGATTACCTTCTATGATCAAAACTTTTGAGGAATTGATTAAATTGTTTTATCAAAAATATTCCTACAATATTCAACATCTGGTCACCATGATCGATATCTATAACCTCAAGCAATATCCAGGGGAATCATTCCTAACTTTCCTCAAGAGGTGGAGAAAAAAGTTCTCTCTGTATGCTAGACAAATTCCCGAAATGGAGAAACTTGAAATCTTTATCAATAACCTTGTTCTAGAGCTCAACTATCCATTACAAATGCAAGATCATGTATCTTTTGATAAAATGGTGGATAATGCAATCAAGATTGAGAAAGTACTTGTCAAGAAAGGAGAAATCACACTTCAAAAGGACAAGTCTAAATCTGGATCTAGCTCAAAAGATAAAAACAAGAGCTGGAATAGAAACAAAGGTATCATCTCTGATGGTGTTGTTAACACTATCTGGACCCCATCAAAGGCACCGGCCTACAATCTCACCCTTGCCACCAAAGCCATTGAAGCTTCACAGCAAAAATCTGCTGAACCATCTCCAAAGAAGCCATTCAAACAATGGGATAATAAATGAAAGTTTACTCCCCTGGGAGAATCTTTGGAATCTGCCCTGAGAACCCTGATAGTTGATAACATGATCTCTTTACCACCAATTCGAAACCCTGATCCGGATCCAAAACCATATTGGTGGAAAGATAATGCATTCTGTGCTTTCCATCGGACTAAAGGCCACAGAACTAATGGATGCTTCCACTTGAAGCATACCATTCAAGACTTGATAGATCAAGGGGACATCACGATCGATAATCCTACCAGCAATAATGATCACACAGCATTTACAGAACTATTTCCACAACATGGCAAGGGAGTTTCCACTTCTCAGCCTAACATGGGGGAAAAAGTCAACTATGCCTACCCTGGAAACAATGCTGTCATCAATATGGTTGAACCATATCTCTTTGAGAGCTGCAATGTCATCACAATTGTACGAAGAGATAGAAATCATTCCTCAGCTAATGCAGTTACCAGATCACAAGCTCAGGCTCATCTGAAAGGACAAACACCAAGTTCATCTAATGTCCCTAAGATACCTTTCAATCTCACATCTGCTTCTAAATAGAAGCCTGCCTTAAAATCTTCCAATCCAAAGGATACAAGACCTACATCTTACAGCATCATCCAACAACTCCAACATACCAATGCCAAAATCTCTATGTTTGAGTTACTTTGAATATCTCCAGCTCACAGAGATATCCTAGACAAAGCTTTGCTCGGCTCTAATGTTCTTGATGATCTAGATCTAGACAGGTTCCAGACTATGGTTGGTCATCTAACATCTCCACAATATATCTCCTTTTCAGAGGAAGATGACAACTCCCTAAGTCACCCACATAATCAGCCCTTGCACATAGAAGTCTTGATCCAGAACCGTCAAGTCAAACGTGTGTTGATAGATGGGGGCGCAGGCCTCAACATTTGTTCTTACAGCTTAATCACATAGTTGGGATTCTCAGAGATGGCTATTGGTCCTCGAAAGAAGATCACCATAAAAGCCTATGATGAACAAGAAAGAGCTTCTAAAGGCACCATTGTCTTACCCATCCGAGTGGGTCCGGTCATCAAAGATACCACATGTCAGGTGCTTGATCTACCATTGGCTTACAATATCCTTCTAGGGAGACCCTGGATCCATGAAATGCAAGCCATCCCTTCTACATACCATCAATGCTTGAAATTTCCCTATGAAGGGGTAGAAGTTACTATCCCAGCAAATCTGAGTACAACTTGTAATACATTGAAGGAAACAGCCGATAAGCTTGTACCTAATAACAGAGAATCTTCCATCAAGCAACAAAATGTGGCTTCCACATCCAAGATGGAAGACATTGCTAAAGAGATCAATATCAAAGAAAATGTGATGGGAGAATACACTATAGAGCCAGTCTTGTCTTTGACATCTCTCCCTATCTCGCCCAAGTCATATGGACAATCTTTGAAGCAATCTAAATCAGAACCTAAGGAACCTATGGAAGCATACAAAAGAAATTTTGTGGCGGAGCAAGTATCCAAACAAGAATTTGAAGAAGATGAAGCTGTGCTGGCATGGCTATATAAAGAGGATTCTGAATCTAAAATTGTTCAACCTAGTGAATCTATAGCACCTCCAATCCCTTCTAATTCATATGGTCCAGGAAACAAATTGATAGCCAAGATGGGATATTCTGGTCAAGGACCTCTAGGAATCAGTGGAAAGGGTCTTGTGACACCCATTTCACATATTGGTAGAGCCAACAAAGATACTGGTGGCTTAGGGTTTAAGAAGAAACCCTATCATCTCAAAGGTGGTTGTTCTCATGTCATAGAACAAATTGCACCAGGAGAACCCCTTCTTAAGAAAGAAGAAACAGAACCCTCTGATGATGATTCAGATAGCTCTGAGCTTATCCCCTATGAAAAATTGCCTAAAGAGATCAAAGATCTTCTTGATGATATAGATGATCCTATCAAAAGAATCAATGTAGTAGAAACATAAGAACCTATTGTAGCGCAAGAGATGGTTGCACCATAAGAACCAGCCAATCTCGAAGGTGATCAAACTGATCAAGAAGAAGGGGGTAGTTATTCTGACACTGATTCCCATGAATATGAATTCAAGTCAGAAACTAAGGGTAATCCTTCGTAGGGTATTCATCCTGATTTCACACATTTTCTAAGATTTCCTAGAGATCCTGAATCAGAAGCTGAGTCAAATGACTATGAATAGGGTGCCATTCCAGAAGAAGATGAGCTTATAACAGAGAAATATATTGATGTTATTCACCAATATGTATCTCAACCCAATGTAGGTCTAGAGCGAAACAATGAACTTAACATGTCAAATCCACCTATGGCTGAAGAGGACTCCCATGATGATGTTGAGCCTATTCACGAATTGAACATTTTGAGCTGTAATATCACCTTTGAACTTGAGTGTCGGGTTAGGACCAATGATGACATATCCCCATCCATGAACACCATATCCCAAGCCTTTCCCGCTTTGACTAACCAACGCCCTGATCTTATCGACCAAACTTCCACAAACCCAAGCCATGGTGTTTACACCTTTTCCAGTGACTATGCCCTTGCTTGTTACCTCAATGCAGTCAAGCCTATGAGGACTTCCATCAGTGAACCGAGCGTCAGCATGACCGAGTCAGACATCAAATATCTTAGTCAAAAAAATAAAAATAAAAATAAAAAGAGTTCTGAGGGTGAAAACCACTTTGTGGCAGTCTCAAAACCTACAAAAGTAAAAAGAAAAGATGTATCTGAAGGTGAAAACCTCTCTGAGGCACCTAAGGATGAGAATTTCATGTCCTTCCGAGTCATTTACAAGATAGATCTCCAGTTCTAATTGAGCCCACTCAATCCATCAATTTGGGTACAACAGAGGAACCACAATTGGTACATGTAGCACAATCTCTCTCAGAAGAAGAGAAACAAAAATTCACTACATTCTTATCAGACAAAAAGATCAACTTTGCATGGAAATATTCAGATATGCCAGGATTGGATCCCAATCTCATTATGCACCATCTATCCATTGCTCCTGGAGTAAAACCAATCAAACAAAAACTGAGAAAGATGCATCCTCATGTTGCACTCTTAGTCAAAGTAGAACTAGAAAAACTCCTAAAAGCTGGATTCATCCGTGTCATAGACTATGCTGAGTGGATCTCTAAAATTGTACCTATTTCAAAACTAGATGGTTCAATCAAAGTGTGCACGGACTTTAGAGATGTGAACAGAGCATGCCCTAAGGATGACTTTCCACTACCTAACATTGATATGATAGTGGACATGACTGCAGGCTATGAAATGTATTCCCTTATGGATGGTTTTTCTGGATACAACCAAATCAAAATTGCTCCAGAAGACCAAGAGAAAACTGCATTCACATGTGCGTGGGGAACCTTCTGTTGGAATGTTATGCCATTCGGACTCAAAAATGCTGGAGCTACATATCAAAGAGCAATGACATATATTTTTCATGATATGATGCATAAAACAATGGAGGATTACGTGGATGATACCTTGGCAAAATCCATGATTAGAACTGAACATCTAACAGACTTGAGCATGATCCTAGACATAATGGAACAGTTTAGTCTCTGACTAAATCCTAAGAAGTGTTCTTTTGGTGTCACTTCTGGAAAGCTCTTAGGATACATAGTTTCGAAGAAAGGCATTGAGGTCGATCCAGCTAAGGTGAAAGCTATCATAGAGATGCAACCTCCCAAGAATGTCAGTCAAATGCAAACTTTTCAAGGGAGAGTATAGTCCATCAGAAGATTCATATCACAGTTAGCTGACATATCACAACCTTTTACAAAAACATTACATAAAGGCGTGACCTTTGCATGGAATGAAGAATGCGAGAACAACTTTAACCATATCAAGAAGTATCTATCAAATCTTCCTATCTTGATGCCTCCTATTCATGGGAAGCCATTGATCTTGTATGTCTCTACAACAGCCACATCACTGGGGGCATTGCTAGCACAGCATGATGAGAACAAGAAAGAAAGAGCCATCTACTATATCAGTAGAACTTTAGTGGCCTATGAGAAGAACTACTCAATGATAGAGAAGGCATGTCTAGCTATGATCTTTGCATCATAGAAATTGAGACACTATATGTTAGCTCATACCACACATCTAGTAGAAAAAATTGATCCACTAAAATATCTCCTAAGCAAAGCTGCCCTCACAGGTAGACTAGCTAAATGGGTCATGCTCTTGAGAAAATTTGACATTGAATATGTTGAAAGAAAAGCTATCAAAGGACAAGTCATTGCTGATCAATTAGCTGAAGCACCACTGTTTGATGATAAACCCATGCAAATAGAATTTCTCAATTCCTCTATCATGCACCTCTCTTCTAGAGCATGGCGGTTATTCTTTGATGGCTCCTACACACAGAATGGATCTGGAGCAGGCATATTGTTCATCACTCCTCAAGGATACTTGATACCCAAAGCATTCTGATTAAAGTTTCCTTGCACAAACAATATTGCTAAATATGAGGCACTTCTCAATGGTATGAAAATGGCAATACAGTGGAGAGTTATAGAGATGCACATCCATGGAGACTCACAATTGGTTATCCACCAAGTCAATGATGTGTACCAAACCAAAGATGAAAAGCTCATTCCTTACAAGAGAATGGTAGATGATTTAAACTACATCTGTAGAATGTAGAATGTGTTCTTGAATGTGTTCAGGATCAACTCCCGAGGGGAGTTCAAAACTGTCGGGTGTTATATCCATGCTCATGATAACTGTTTGATGCCTTTACCCTTGTTAGCTTTGATTTTGAGGGTTTGGAATATTGTCACTTGCTACTTTTTTACTGGATGCTTCTCTTTCTGAACCTTCTAAAAGATATTTTGATCCCTCAATCATACAAATCTTTTCACTTTACAACTTGTAACTACCCTGGAGAAAATTGATAATTCATTCTGTCACTTCTAGTTTACTAATTCAAAAAACTCTAGTAAAATCCCTAACAATAGATTCAAATTTGAAAAATAACATTTACAGGATAATTTTAAAATGCGACCGTTGATTCTATTTCTTCCCGACTGATTGGGCGACTCACAATTACTTCACAATAGTTAACAAAACCTTTTAAAATGTTTTCAGCCACCTCATTAATCCCTTGACCAATGAAAATCCTGCATGTCAACAATGAATCTACATGTTGGACCCACTTTTTACAAGCTCTAGATTAGATGGTTGGTGCATGATCTCATAGCTCTAACAGACCTATGAGATCTTATGCCATCTGTCAGATCCTCCACACTATACCTCATAGAAACTTTTGGGCCCACTGACATAATCCTTATCACCATTAAGCTTGGCCAGTTAGAAATTAACACCTCAACGACACCATGGCAATGGTCCCACTTCCCTTGGCAAGTCTTTAACCTTTTATCTACTTGGTGAATAAGCGACCAAAGGGATCTCCAAATCACTTAATGTTTTTTATAACCATGGTCAAGTCAAGCGATTCAGTGAACAAAGCATTTCCCTAAATCGCTTAAAATTTTCTTTAACCCTAGGTTATACTCTGTGAATGCACGAAGTTCTCAAATTGCCAATTCACTAGAAGATTTAGGGGCACTGCTAACTAAATTCAAGACTCAGCGAATACATACATTCACATATTCACCAAAAGACTTAGAACCCCACCAAATTATTTTGTGAATGAACGAACATAAAGGATTTTATTGGAACTGCTAAACCTTAGGGCATAAAAATGATGTAGTCACCAGTTCACCAAATGCATTTGATAACCTTGGGACCGCCTGAAAACCTGCCACCTATCAACATATCATTCACTACCTCTGCCCAGTCACCTCTGACATAGGACCCACCTACTCTACAAAAAGATCAATGACTATCTTAAGTTTGCAAAACTCTGACAGACTCCATGAGATCTTATGCCCATCGTTGGATCAATCCTTCATTTCTGCTCTATAGATTCTCTGACATGGCCCCACTGACAACTGTCAACTCATCACTTCATGGACCAATAAGAAATTTCCAACTACGCACACCTGGCAGTGGACCTGCTTGTTTGAAAAGCTACGTCATAAGGCAAAATCAACAGTCATCTTAAGTTCTCAAGCCTCTGACACACTCCATGAGAACATGCACCCATTGTTGGATTAAGATGGTGTTAGAGATTCAGGCCCTAGAAAGAATAAAAGCTAAAACATTAGAAAAATTAAGGCATGGGACTTAGGAAAAATTAATCGCCGCCAGACTTAGGAAAAAATAAAATCGCCAGTTGCTGAGACTTAGGAAAACATTTACGCACATGCACTTTTGAGACTTTAAGTGATTCAAGAAACGTAAAGCTCAAATAGATTAAAAACAGAGCGACCTAGGGTTTTTTGAAAATGGCATATATTTAGGGTTTTTCTCAAGTTTAACTTTTAGTTAGGGTTCACTAGATACTGAGGAAGAATAGATAATTTTGTAGGGTTTTTTATGGGTTTTTTGTAGCAAAATTATCACACTTTCATGAACATCTATACACACTTCAAATTTATAAAAATTTCACAAGACTCATGTACTAAAAATTTGAAGTGCCAATAGGTAGTTCCTTACATTGATCATGAAGAGGCAAGTTGTTCTGATGTTGATTCTCATTTTGCAAAGAGTATTGATTATGATGTTGAATTTGAGGTCAATGTATATGAGGATGTTGAAGATGATTCTGAGGTTGATAATATTTACAATATGTTTACAAATTTTTCTTTTTATCAACATGAGAAGGCAGTCTTCTTGTTCCGATTTGAGGATGTTTTGTGTGAAGGGCAAGAAATTGAATATTATGAAGATGATGATTCCTGCAGTGTTTTCTTTACACAAGATGATTTGAGGCTAGAGATGTTGGTCCTCATTTTAGATAGGGAAGATGTTTGCAACACTAGGGGTGAGGCTAATGAAGAAGAAAATAGAGTCCAAAGTCCATTGAGTAGTGAGAGGATCTCAGCACTCTTGGCTGATGAATTTCAAAGGTATGCACCTGATATGGACTTTGATTTGCAGCTGCCCTTTGACATATCCCTTGACAGTGATAATGAGGTGGATGTTCAAAGTGATAAGGATGATCCATGTTTACCAGAGTTCTCCTCATATAGTAAATCTACAAAAGAAGAGGTTGAAGGCCATGATAGTGTGTTTTCCTCTCATAAAGATTCCAGTGATGAGCAAGTTTCTTGTTCATATCCTTTTCCTTCTTTTTCCAAATATGATAGTGAATGTGACAGTATTGAGGACTTTGTCTCCAATGATTGGGATAGTAGTTCTTTTGATAGAAGTGATGATGCAGATCAGTTGTCCCACTATCAAAAAAATTGTGAAGGAGACCCTCACTTGGTTCATGATCCAGTCAGTGAAGACATCAGGGAGGAACCAAGTTGCTCAGTGGTTGAAGAAATGAATGAAGGTGAATATGAGAATCCAAGTCCTTCTTAGCCAGGTATTTTTCTAGTAATGCCTAATGATCACTTTGTTTTATATTTTGATGCATTACTAGATGAATGTTATATTTCCAATCCACAACAAGAGATGGGTGATGTCCCATATTTCTTGGAGTATGAACATGAAAATGGTTGTGACTGGAAGGGCATGGGTAGTGATAATTGCAATTTTTATTTTTCAGCCCATGAGTATTCACATATGTTGGCATCAAAATGGTCATGAAATTTTTAGGTGGTTGGTCACATATGTGGATGATAATCATACATTTGATTCAGGAGGGTTTTGATTTCCTTTGGTGGCCAGGGGCCACCAAATAAAGTTTTTAATCTTATAAATTTTGAACATATTTTCCTTTTTGTTGTGTGTTTCCCTTCCTATTTCCCTTGCTTGTTTGCCAGTTTTTGTGAAGGTTCCCTATTAGTTTTTGTCTAGTTGGTGGTCTGCTTCCTCTAGAATTTATGAATCATTTTCATGTCTATAAGAGGCTTGCATCCAAATACAAAGCTACTATAAGGGAATTTTCTTGTCATAGCCAAAATCCAATGAAAATGGTCTAATCCTACAAAAATCTAAGGAAACTATCTTACCTTGGCTACAAACATGTTCTGACCAACAAAGAAAATGTATTAGGTTTCATGGCTTGCACCCTTAGCCTAGGATAGTTCGAGGTCCATGTAAGCCCCTTTTAAGATTGCATGGCCTAATGTGCAAAAAATTGTGAGATATGGCAGTTCTAAGGTCTAAGAAATAGGGTTTTAAACATGCAAAGGGTTTTAAAAATTTGCATAAGTCCAAGAAACCCTACCCTAAATCTATTTCCTCATTACTTTTTCAGGCCACTTCAGTTCCCTTTGTGCACATGTCTTATTTCCTTTCTTGGGCTATTATGTTTCTATTTAGAGATTACACGACTAAGGTGTTCACTTGTTCTCTAAGTTCCTAGGTGGTTAGTCATTTCATCTAGTGAAACATCAAATGTAGTGTTTGCATTTTCTCCTAATCTTGGTGGTTAAGTTCTTAACATTTAGGGACCTGGCAGGTAGTTATGTCTTCCTTCAGTCACACAATCTCTAGATATCCAATCAAGGCATGAAGCTTTAGAGATTAAATATGAGCCATTGATGCAGATCAAGATCGGTGGCTAGCATTGATACTCTAGATGTGACCTAGGGTAAAGAAAAGTTTCAAAGACTTGGATATTTCCTTAGTCATGTGTTCTCAGGACTTAACCCTAGTTTAAAGAATGATTATGAGATTCAGTGAAGTCCTTTGTTCATGTAATGTTGAGATGGGCTTGGGTTAAGTCATGGATTTATTTTTGATGGTCAAGGATTTTATTCAATGATCTGGTGACTGAGGCTTTCGCATGTTCTCATGATATAACCCGAGGTCAAGCAATTATCTAGTGAATACAAGAATGCTCTGTTGCATAGTCTATAAGTTTGACCACACTTAAAGGCATGTTAGGTTTCCTCCTTGTTCACTGAACCACTTGATCAAATGTGAGTTAAGAATAAGTCTTGGCAATTCAATGATAGCCATAGGATGAGGACAAGATAATATTTCCAATATGTCTACAGATTTTTCTTTTTATTAGCATGAGAAGGAAGTCTTCTTGTCTCGGTTGGAGGATGTTTTATGTGAAGGGAAAGAAATTGAATATGATGTAGATGATGATTCCTATAGTGTTTTCTTTACACGAGATGATTTGAGGCTAGAGATGTCGGTCTTGGTTTCAGATAGGGAAGATGTTTGTAGTATTAGGGATGTGGCCAATGAAGAAGAAAGTAGAGTCCAAATTCCATTGACTAGTGAAAGGATCTTAGCACTCTTGGTTGATGAATTTCAAAGGTATGCACCTGATATGGACTTTGATTTGCAGCTCCCCTTTGACATATCCCTTGACACTAATAATGAGGTGGATGTTCAAAGTGATAAGGATGATCCATGTTTACCAGAGTTCTCCTAATGTAGTAAATCTACAAAAGAAGAGGTTGAAGGCCATGATAGTGTTTTTTCCTCTCATAAAGATTCCAGTGAAGACATTAGGGAGGAACCAAGTTTCTCAGTGGTTGAAGCAATGCATGAAGGTGAATCTAAGAATCCAAGTCCTTCTCAGCTATGCATTTTTCTAGTAATGCATAATGATCACTATGTTTTATATTTTTATGCATTACTAGATGAATGTTATATTTATAGTCCACAACAAGATATGGGTGATGTGCCATATTTCTTAGAGTATGAACATGAAAATGGTTGTGACTGGAAGGGCATGGGTACTGATAATTACAGTTTTTATTTTTTAGCCCATGAGTATTCACATATGTTGGTAGTAGAATGGTCATGACATTTTCAAGTGGTTGGTCACATATGTGGATGAAAATCATACCTTTGATTTAGGAGGGTTTTGATTTTCCTTTGGCGACCTGGGGCCACTAAGTAAAGTTTTTAATCTTGTAAATTTTGAACATATTTTCCTTTCTGTGTTGTGTTTCTGTTCCTATTTTCCTTGTTCATTTGCTAGTTTTTGTGAAGGTTCCCTATCAATTTTTTTCCAATTGGTGGTCTACTTACTCCTAATTTTATGAATCCTTTTCATGCCTGTAAGAGGCATGCATCTCTAGACAAAGCTATTGTTAGGACATTTTCTTGTCATAGCCAAAATCCAATGGAAATGGTCTAATCCTACAAAAATCTAAGGAAACTATCTTACCCTAGCTACAAACTTGTTCTAACCAGCAAAGAAAATGTATTAGGTTTCATGGCTTGCACCCTTAGCCTAGGATAGTTCAAGGTCCATGTAAGCCCATTTTAAGATCACATGGCCTAATGTGCAAAAACCTGTGAGATATGACAGTTCTAAGGTCTAAGAAATAGAGTTTTATCCATGCAAAGGGTTTTGAGAATTTGCCTAAGTCCAAGAAAACCTACCCTAAATCTATTTCCTCATTACTTTTTTAGGCCACTTCAGTCCCCTTTGTGCACATGTCTTATTTCCTTGCCTAGGCTATTATGTTTCTATTTAGAGATTATGCAACTAAGGTGTTTTCTAGTTCTCTAAGTTCCTAGGTGGTTAGTCATTTCATCTAGCAATACATCGAATGCAGAGTTTACATTTTCTCCTAATCTTGGCAATTAAGTTCTTAACATTTAGCGACCTGGCGGGTGATTATGTCTTCCTTTAGTCACACAATGTCTAGATATATGGTCAAGGCATGAAGCTTTAGAGATTAAATATGAGTCATCGATGTAGATCAAGATCGGTGGCTAGCATTGATTCTCGAGATGTGACCTAGGGTAAAGAAAAGTTTCAGCAACTTGGATATTTCCTCAGTCGCATATTCTCAAGACTTAATCCTAGTTTAAAGAAGGATTATGAGATTCAGTGAAGGCCTTTGTTTGCATAATCTTGATATGGTCTTGGGTTAAGTCATGGGTTTATTTCCGATGGTCAAGGATTTTATTCAACAATCTGGCAACTAAGGCTTTCACATGTTCTTGTGATATAACTTGAGGTCAAGTAATTATCTAGCGAATGTGAGAATGCTCTATCGCATAGTCTCCAAGTTTGACCACACTTAAAGGCATGTTAGGTTTCCTCTTTGTTCACTAAATCGCTTGACCAAAGGTGAGTTAAGAATAAGTCTTGGTGATTCAGTGATAGCCACAGGATGAGGACAAGGTCAATGGTCTACATGTAATCTCAAGATATAACTCAGTTTAAGTGAAAGATCTGGCGACTTGGGGAATAAGGGCTATCTCCTATTCTCCAAATGTAACCAGGGTCAAGAGAAATGTTTTGAGATTCAGTGAATGTTTCAATCCTATGATCTTGTGATCAATCCTAGGGTAAAGTCTAAAGGCTTAGAGATTGAACTCGATCATTGATGAATATATGATCAGGTGGTGACTTGTTCACTAGATGAAACCCAGAATTAAAGAAAAACTCAGCAATCTTGTGAATGCTTCATTTGTGTGATCTCCTAATCGGACTGTGGTTAAGAAAGTATTGAGAAACTTTGAGAATGCCTTCAGTTGCATATTCGCCAGATGACTAAGGGTTAAGAAGGAGCTTGCCAAGGTTAAGATAAAGAGATTGCAAATCCAGAGAAGATCTATGCTGGTCGTGATTTCACAAAGGAAAGATGCAGGATGGATAATGATCACAAGTTTACGCCAACTGTCCATTGGAAAGACTAATAAGGGGGTGGGTCCTCAGTGCCAGGTGTTGCTGAGGTTCTCAATTCTAATTGGTTTCTAACATAAGATGATGTGGCTGAATAATTTAAAGGGTTAAGTGACTGTTGTCAAATTTTGAAGACCGTTCGATGTGCCTGAAAAGACTAAGATCAATGATCATGTTTTAAAATGAATCAGTTAGCTATTGCTACCGATAATTTGAAATTTCTACTAGGGTTTCTTGTCAGGGTTTGTTACAGTGAGCCATAAATGACAAAAGCTAGATCATATTTGATTTTTTTGGGATGGTTGCAAGTGAGAAATAATGAAGAATATATTGGTGGTTGTCATGTGCTGATTTTATTTCCTGGTGTGCCATGCTGAGTTAATGCTGAGGACTAATGTTTTGACAAGGGCGGATAGGTTTTGATGAGTGCCAGTTGTTTCCATTATTTGATTCAGGGAAGTTTCCTTTTGGTGGTCCTAGCATTTATTTTTGTTTTTTCTGCAACAAGAAATCTATTGAATATGTATTTGAAGTCAACCTATGATGATGAAACCCATATAATTGTACATCGGATTTGATCTAATTCTCTCAGGTTTCCAGGCTTTCTTGTTTGTTTTCATTTCTTGTTATACTTGGGGGTTGTAGACCTATGTTGACCTAAATGATCTAGAGCTTGTTACAATCCTTTATAAGGATTTCTAAGATCATTTAGAAGGGTTCCATTTTTTGGTAACCTTGAGGGGTTCCTAATTCTTTGCAACTTTTTAATGAAGGGTGCTCCCCTTAATACCACAAACACATAATAGAAACAGAGAAACAACAACAATATGCAAGAATAGAAAATTGGCTTCTTATTATCTCCACAAATGTGGAATTATAAACTTTTAGAATTACAATATGCAAAGCCACATGGGCATTCCCTTACAATATTCTATAGGACAAGCCTTGAATTATTACCCAGATCTACTACCCATAACTGTCTAAGACAACACTATGGGCCTTCTTTATATAAGCAATTTCCACCACCTGAGAAGGTTCCAGAAATTTAGCCCAAAGGGATGACCAAACTTAGAATTATTTTATTTTACAATTTATTACATCAAAGTCAGCTCAAAATAACTTTTGAAACCCGAACATAAATTTTGAAAGAAAATTATTTTCTGCCATTTCAGGTGACTCAACTTCTGAAGACCATAAGTCATCACCAGTTGCTTCGATTGACTATTATAACCCCAATTCGGAAAGGCCACAAAGCACTCTACAAGCTTAACTAGCACAAGTGCCCATCACTCAAATTTTTGACCTCATCCGAAGCCTCTAAATCCTTCAAAACTAGGTTCAAAGTTTCTGTACCCTGCTGCCAATACCGAAAATCTTCAATATATCCAAAGCTAGACTTGATCTATCAATGAAACTTTACTGGCAAGCTAATACAACTGAGATGAACCTCCACATGTGAAATTAGAACATTCTAAGATTGTATGACCAACTTACTAAAAATAGCAAGTTTCCATAAATAGCAGCTCTACACAAGATAGCCCTTATTGAATACAAAAATAAAAAATATTTTTGGGTGATGCAAGAATGCTCTTACACCCAGGATGCTCCTGCATCAGACACCCATGGTAATTTGAGAAGTGACCCTGTCATGACTCAGGTGTGTAGAGGAAAACCAAGATGGTTAACCTCCTCCCTTGTTAGCCATGATGAATCTTCAACAGGTCATCTCCACTTGACCAGATATTCTTCATATGTCCTGTTCCTTATGCTTCTGCCAACTTGATTATCCGATATGTCCTCAATCTCCTTGGTATCTGAACTAGTTGTTGGAATACTCCACTGTGCTATTGTGATGTCATCTTCAACACTTCTTTCATGATACTCTGTCAAATCTGAAATGTTAAACACTGGTGAAATATTCAGCCCACTAGGCAATTCTACCTCATATGCATTTCCTGAATCATACTTCTATAGTATCTTACATGGCCCAAACTTTTTCATTTTCAGCTTGTTATATGTACCAACTAGAAACCGCTCTTTCTGCAAATGAACCATGACTTCATCCCCAACCTGAAATTCCTTATGCCTCCTTTTCTCATCTACCTTAGCCTTATACTACGCATTCATCCAGGTAATGTGCTTCCTCACCTCACCAGGGATGTTCTTCAAGTGTTCTGCAAAATCCTCAGCTTCAGCACTACTTATTTCTCCTTTATCTATCTTTCTCAATTTAGATGCATTTCTTGGACTACTTCCATATACAATCTAGAATGGTGATTTACCAGTGCTCCTGTTGATAGAATTATTGTATACAAATTCTGCCTGTGGTAAAATCAAATCCCATCTTGTTGGCTTATCTCCAACCAAACATCTCAGCAAATTTCCCAAACTCCTATTCACCACATCTATTTGTCCATCAATCTGTGGATGATGTGATGAACTAAACTTCAAATCTATCTTCAACTTCTTCCACAATGTATGCCAGAAATATCCAACAAACTTAGTGTCCCAATCTAAAAACTATGGTCTTTGGCAAACCATGTAGTCTCACTACTTCTCTAAAAAATAATTCTGCTACATGAACAACATCATTAGTCTTCTTGTAGGGAATGAAATGTGCCATCTTTGAAAATCTGTCAACCACCACAAAAATTGAATCATGTCCCCGCTGAGTCCTCGGTAAACCAAGAACAAAGTCCATGCTAATATCCTCCCAAGGCTTCTCTGGTATAGATAATGGCTGATACAACCCTGTATTCTACTTCACTCCTTTCACCATTTGACATACTCTACAACTCTATACAAACTTCTTCACATCTTGCTACAATTGTGGCCAATAATAATTCTCACTAACCAAAGCAAGGGTTTTATCACGACCAAAATGTCCAGCCAATCCTCTGCTATGCTTCTCTTTGATAAGATTCTCCCTCATAGAACTTCATAGAATGCACAAATGACTCCCTCTGAATAGCATATCATCCTGTATGATGAAATCTAGCCATTTCATCCTGTCTAGAGTAACCAGTTCTGTACAAGGTTTCCAAGCTTCACCAAAATCAAGATCCTCTGGATACAAATTCTTGAGTTCCTTGAACCCAACCACTTCAATCTACATTTTTGTCAGCAATAGTTGCCTTCTGCTAAGAGCATCTGTAACCCTATTAGACTTTTCACTCCTGTGTTTCAAAACAAATGTATAACTCTGCAAAAACTCAACCCATTTCAAATGCCTCTGATTCAACTTTCCTTGACTATTCAAATATTGCAAAGCTTGATGATCAGTATACAAAATAAAATCCTTAGGAAGTAGATAATGTCTTCACTTCTTTAATGCCTGAACTATAGCATAAAATTCCTGATCATAAACAAAATACTTTCTCTTGGCATCATTTAATTTCTCACTGAAATAAGCAATAGGTTTACCTTCTTGGCTCATAACAGCTCCTATTACAGTACCACTAGCATCACAATCTACTTGAAACACCTTATCAAAATATGGAAGTGCTAAAATAGGTTGCTCTGTAACTTTTTGTTTCAACAATTGAAAACTCTTTTCTGCCCCATTAGTCCACTTAAACTCTTTTCTATCCCCTCTCATTGTTTCAGTCAAGGGTCCACAAATACTGCTAAAATTTCTTATAAACTTTCTATAAAAAGTAGCTAGACCATGAAAAGATCTTACCTCAGTAGCATTCCTTGGATTAGGCCATTCAAGGATAGCCTGTACCTTCTCTGGGTCCATTTTTAGACCTTCTGCTAAAACTACAAATCTCAAATACACTAACTCCTTCTTCACAAAACTGCACTTCTTCAAATTAATCAACAATTTCTCTTCTCTCAACTTCTCAAATACCATATGAATATGCATCATATGCTCCTCCAATGTCTTAGTAAAGATCAAAATATCATCTAGGTAAACAATGACAAACTTACCCAGAAATTCTTTGAGAACCTCATTCCTTAGCCACATGAAAGTGCTTGGTGCGTTGGTTAGCCCAAAAGGCATGACTAACCACTCATACAATCCTTCTTTTGTCTTGAAGGCGGTCTTCCATTTATCTCCTTCTTTGATCTGAATCTAATGATATCTACTCTTTAGATCTATCTTTATGAAATATATAGCTCCACTCAAATAGTCCATAATATCATCCATTCATGGCAATGGAAACCTGTACTTGATTGTGATCTTGTTTATTGCTCTAGAATCTATACACATCCTCCACTCTCCATTCTTTTTTGGTGCTAATACCACTGGTACAGCACAGGGACTCAGACTGTCAGGGATCAATCCTTTCTGTAACAACTCATGTACTTGTCTCTTCAACTCCTCACTTTCTACATGTGTCATTCTGTGTGCTGCCTTATTCGGAAAACTCACTCTTGGGATCAAGTCCATCTGATAACTAATCTTCTTGACTAGTGGTAATCCATCAGGCACATTATTAGATACAATATCCTAAAACTCATTCAATAATTTTTCAACTTATATAGGAGCATCTTCTACTTCCTCTTTACCAGCTTTTAGAATTAAAGAAAAACACAGATGCTCATGCCTCATACCATCTAGAAAATTTTTTCCATCAACAAAAGTTATTCTTGCACTACCACATACTTTTTCTTCTATGTCATTCAATGGCTTTAGCTTATGTCGCACTCCATCCTTTGTCAGGAAATAGGTATTCACATGACCATCATGTACAACACACCTATCAAACTGCCATGGTCTACCCAACAACATATGACATACATCCATAGATATAATATCACATAGTACCTCATCATGATATCCACCAATCTTGAACTTCACTAGGCATTGTTCATTGACCATGACCTTGTGGTCATCCTATACCCAGGCAATCTAATATGGATGTGGGTGTTTCTATCTCTAGAGCTTCAACTTTGTCACCATCTCTTATGACACCAAATTTTCAATGCTTCCACTATCAATAATCACATCACAACACTTACCCTCACACTTGCACCTGGTGTGGAACATGCTCCTCCTTTGTTCAGGTTCATTCTCACCACTCAACAGGACTCTTCTATTAATCAGCATTTCTCCTCTTTCAACACCTTCAGAATGTGATGGTTTGACATCTTCATCTACATGTGCAACTCTGGCCTAGCCTTCATTTCTCTTGTCTATTCTTCCTTAGTGCTGAGGACATTCAAATGCCCTATGACCTTCTTCTGCATAGTGAAAATATGTTCCACAGAAGCCTCCTCTTCCAGATCCTTGTCCTCTCCCTCTTCCTCTCTGATCTCTATTATTTTGATCTTGGAAATGATTGGAATTGTTTCCTCGCTGATTCTAACTACTACTGGCCTCATCCTTCTTTTTTGGATCTTCATTTCGGCCACTAGATCCTCCACCATGACCTTTTTCATTTTGTCTACTCTCAAACTTCTTGTTCATCTTTTTCTCTACTTTTAGGGAAAACTAGTATGCCTCCTCAATACTGTTCATTCGAACTAGATTCAACTCCTCTTAAATTCTTGGCCTTAACCTATTAAGGTATCAGACAAATTTCTCCTTATTAGCTTCTGCATGGCCTATTCTGATGAGGAGTTGATAGAACTCCTCTGTATACTCCTGAACAGATTTTCCTGCTTGCTTCAAACTTTTCATTTTCTTTAGTAGATCAAGCTCATAATCAACAGGAATGAACTATCACTTCAATTTATCTACCATCTGATCCCATCTTTTGATTTTATCTTTCCCTCTTCTATTTTGCTCCAATTGAATCTCTTGCCACAAGATCTTTGCATGACCTTTTAGTCTGGCCTTCACAAAGTTGACCTTATCAAGATCCTCAACATCTTCATACTCAAAATATTTCTCACTTTCATTGATTTGGTCGATCAATTCTTCTGGGTTAAGATTTCCAGAAAATGTAGGAACCTTAATCTTAGATCTTTTCCCAATCTTGGAAATGGCCTAAAAAGTCTTTCTTCCTCCTGGTTCATAATTTAAACTTCTCCTTCTTGATCTTCTTCTTCAGCTTCATCCTCACTTTTGTCTCTAACATTAAGATTCATTCCTCTATGAATCTCTTCTTTCAATGCTCACACTTGTCTCTGGAGTGCTCTAACCTTAGGTGTTACAACATCAGCTCTTCCACCACGTTCCGTTTATGGAGGTATTTTTGCAATGTGCACTGAAACTCTAACCACGGTCATGGTGCAAACTACCTCACAGTCGGCGATCTATTTACACACTCAGGAAATCTTGCTCTGATACCAATTGATGAAGGGTGCTCCCCTTAATACCACAAACACATAATAGAAATAGAGAAACAACAACAATATGCAAGAACAAAAAATTGGCTTCTTATTATCTCCACAAATGTGGAATTACAAACTTTTAGAATGACAATATGCAAAGCCACATGGGCATTCCCTTACAATATTCTATAGGACAAGCCTTGAATTATTACCCAGAACTGCCTAAGACAACACTACAGGCCTTCTTTACATAGGCAATTTCCACCACCCGAGAAGGTTCCAAAAATTTAGCTCAAAGGGCTGACCAAACTTAGAATTATTTTATTTTACAATTTATTACATCAAAGTCGGCTCAAAATAACTTTTGAAACCCGAACATAAATTTTGAAGGAAAATTATTTTCTGCCATTTTAGGTGACTCAACTTCTAAAGACCATAAGTCATCGCCAATTGCTCTGATTGACTATTATAACCCCAATTCGGATAGGCAACGAAGTGCTCTACAAGCTTGACTCACGCAAGTGCCTATCACTCAAATTTTTTACCTCATCTGGGGCCTCTAAAGCCTTCAAAACTAATTTCAAAATTTTTGTACCCTTCTGCGAATATCAAAAATCTTCAATATCTAGAAAGCTAGACTTGATCTGTCAATGAAACTTTACTAGCAGGCTGATACGACTGAGATGAACCTCCACATGTGAAATCAGAACATTCCAAAATCATATGACCAACTTACTAAAAATAGCAAGTTTCCATAAATAGCAGCTCTACACAAGATAGCCCTTATTGAATACAAAAACAAAAAATATTTTTGGGTGATGCAAGATTGCTCTTACACCTAGGATGCTCCTGCATCACTTTCTCAGAGTTGGCTCCATGAGTGGTTTTCTTCCTAAAAATATATTGCCTTCTTCTCTACATATAGGGTGTTCCCTCTTTCCTTTATGGCTTGGATAATATAATATAAGTTGTAACAGCTTGTCTTATGAATAAGATCTTGATATTTTCATACTAATATCAGATTGTCTCCATTTGGTTGTTGAGCTTATTGATTAGTGCATCAAGGGTGTTTTAGTTTTTTTATTGTATGTCTGAAGATATTTCCAATAGATTTGTTTAAGACTAGTTTTCAGATGTGTATGAGTTGGGATATCAAGGGTATCTCATACCTATCTTTCAATGGATGGTGATTAATGTATTGCTTGTTTCTATGTCTCTTCTAGGGGGAAGGTTAAAATCCTTAGAATAGATGATTGCATATCTGAGTACATGAGTGGATTGCTAAGTAGGATCTGATCAATGGTGTATGTTTGGTGTAAGGCATCAACATATTAGAATGTATTGTCTTCTCTGTTCATAGCTCACTATTGCAGTGATCTATTTGACTCTATTTCCCATTAGATAAGGCACTAGTCTATGAGAGAATTGGGGTATTTCAAAGGTCCATTCAACCCAAAATCATCAACTCAATCAAATGAAATCATTTTCCCTTTCATATTTGATAGGAGTTAGAAGTCCTTTCTAGTTTTCAGACTCATTATATGCAAGTAGGATATTGCATAAGACTTGGTGATTCATTGAGGTATAGGTTGATGGAATATGGATGAAGTGACTGAGAGGGGGGGTGAATCAGTCAACCATAAAACACTTCACAATTAATTCTTTCTAGATCCCTTAGGATATCTTAACAATGTTATCTGTTTTAGCACTTGGTAAATAGATTGCAGTAACTTTGAAGATGCAGAAAGTATTAGCAAAAATTATCTTTTAGATATTCATCAGCACTGGTGTATGATTAAGATAGCAATTGAGAACACAAGAGACACAAGATTTTAACGTGGAAACCCAATATAGGAAAAACCACCAATGTATCTAGATACTGATTTTCACTTTTCTAAAGTGATGCCCAGTTAGAAGCCAACCCAGTAAAAGGTTACAAAACACACTGTTAGGTGTGACCTTATTAGAGGATTTAAACACCCTGCTAGGAGTGGCCTGGTAAGAGGTCTTGAAAACAATTCAATAGAATTGTCACCTTGTTAGAGGATTTACAATATGGTTGTTAAACCAACTCGGTTAAGAGATTTAGAATTCACTGTTACAATGATAAGAAGGTAACAATGAAAAATGACCTGTATAATAATGCAACTGTCTTGCTGATTACAGATCTCTGTTCTGCATATGTGTGATCCTTCCTGATCGAATAAATCTGTGCTGCACCTCAAGGAGATCTGAACATCCTTCACAAATTCGCACACACCTTTCCTGTCTTTCTTCTGTAAATCTTCTGCTATATTTCTTGTTTATTTTTCACATTTGACCTTTTATTTATATAATTTTAGATTTGTCAAATCAACATTATTTAGTATAACAGTTAGCTGAATTAAGCAAACTCTATTTGCAAAAATCCTTCAAGGGCCGACAGTGCTCAGTGACCATAACTTTCTATAATCTTTCGGAGACCGAGGGAACTCGGTAAACACCGACAATCCTTTACCTTCGATAACCGACTGAACTCGGTAAACACTGAATTTCCTTTGACGACCGACTGAACTCGGTAAACACTAAATTTCCTTTGATGACCGACTGAACTCGGTAAACACTGAATTTCCTTTGATGACTGACTGAACTCGGTAAACACTGAATTTCCTTTGATGACCGACTGAACTCGGTAAACACTGAATTTCCTTTGATGACCGACTGAACTCGGTAAACACTGAATTTCCTTTGATGACCGAGTGAACTCGGTAAACACTGAATTTCCTTTGATGATCGAGTGGACTCGGTAAACACTAATATTCCTGTCTGGCAGACCGACTGAGCTCGGTAGGAACTGATTGTTGCAGACTATGACATTGTGTGACATCAAAGACAATACATAATTTGAGTAGCAATTTCCTTCAGACAATTGTTTCCAACATAGGTTACCTATAAGAGTCTGGAGGCTATTCCACAATGATATACTTGCAAGCCTATTGTTTGTCAAAAGAAGTTATGTATGTGCAGATGAGGTATACTCATCTGAATGATGTGGAGCTTAAAGTGTAGGAGGATAATTATCTTAGTCCTTGTTAATTGGCCCTTTTTCATGTCCGATTTGGAGTGGTTATTGAGAGTCATTGACAATAATTTTCTAATTAAATTGTAAATCTGACAGTGTGGGAAATAGGAACCAACAGATTGGAAGAAAATCTTGTGACAATCCCAACTGCATGTACTATATCAAGCCTACTATGTACCACATACATCCATTATCCAATCATTGATCTATATAGTGTCTAATTTACTTTTGTATAATCATCATCCTTTGCCAATTTACATCATGTTACCATCAGTGTTCCTACTGGTTTTGAATCTTCCATGCCAAAAGTCTTTATCACTTCCTTAATGTATTTTGATTGAGTGATAAAAATCCCATCATTCTATTGTATAATCTACAAACCTAGAAAGAATTTAATCTCTCCAAACATTGACATCTCAAATTCCTTTCTCATTTAATTAGAAAAATATTTGCAAATTAGATCATGTCCACCAAAGATTATATCATCAACAAATATTTCAGCAATCAAAATATTATCATCAAATTCTCCTTTCATGTACAAATTACTTTTTTCACTAGTCCTTACAAAGCCAATACTGATAACATAAGCATGCAAAATTTCATACCATGCTCTTAGTGCTTCCTTCAGTCCATACAAATATTTGTGTAGTCTACATACCATGTTCTTCTAACTTGGATCAACAAAACCTTCCGGTTGTTCTATGTAGACATCCTCCTCAAGAATTCCATCCAGAAAAGTTGATTTCACATCCATTTGATATACTTTGAATCCCTTATGTGCAACATATGCGATGCAGGAGCATCCTGATGTAAGAGCAATCTTGCATCACCCAAAATATTTCTATTTTTGTATTCAATAAGGGCTATTTTGTGCAAAGCTGCTATTTATGGAAAGTTACTATTTTTGGTAATTTTCGTATGTGCTCAGAATGATCTTATTTCTTTCTTGGAGGTTCATTTTGGTCATATAAGTCTGCCAGTAAAGTTTCATTGCCAGATCAAGTGTATATTGGAAGATATTGAAGATTTTCGGTATTGGCAGCAGGGTACAGAAACTTTGAACTCAGTTTTGAAGGCTTTAGAGGCCCCGGATGAGGTCAAAAATTTGGGTGACAAGCGCATGCGCTAGTCAAGCCTGTAGAGCGCTTCGTGGCATTTTTGAAATGGGGTTATAATAGCCGAGCGGGTCAACTGGTGATGACTTATGGTCTTCGGAAGTTGGGCCACCTGAAATGGCGAAAAATAATTTTCTTCAAAATTTATGTTCGGGTTTCAAAGGTTATCTTGAGCCGACTATGATGTAATAAAATGTAAAATAAAATAATTCTAAGTTGGTCGGCCTTATTGGCTAAAATTCTGGAACCTTCCCAGGCGGTGGAAAATTGCCTATATAAGGAAGGCTGTATTATTGTCTTAGGCAGTTCAGAATAGTTCTGGGTAGTAGATCTGGGTATTGATTCGAGGCTTTGTCCTAAAGAATATTGTAAGGGAATGCCCATGTGGCTTTGCATATTGTAATTCTGAAAGTTTGTAATTCCACATTTGTGTAGATAATAAGAAGCCAATTTTCTGTTCTTGCATATTGTTGTTGTTGTTTCTCTATTTCTGTTATGTGTTTGTGGCATTAAGGGGAGCACCCTTCATCAATATGCAAGTAGCATACAAACACCTTAATGTCTAGCAATAGGTGCAAAGGTTTCACCATAATCTATACCTTCTTCTTGTGCACATCCCTTTCATACAACTCTTGTCTTATTCCTAGTGACCTCACCATTTTCATTTAACTTGTTTCTAAAAATCCACTTAGTACTAATTACATTTTTATCTTTCAATCTGGGTACTAATGTCCATGTCTTAATCTTCTTAATCTTTTCAATTTCCTCATTCATAGCCTTAATCCATTCCTCATTTTCAAGTGCATCCCTAACATTCTTAGGTTTAAACTCACAAACTAAGCATGTGTTATGTCTTAAATTACTTCAGGTCATCATGCGAGCTTGCTTATCTCCAATGATTTGATTTTGTGGATGGTGTCTTTTAACATGTCTTTCTAGTACTTTTTCTCTTCTTTGCTCATCATTCAGTTTAGGTTCATTTTCTTGCTTGGTAGCTTCTTCTTGTGATAAAGGGTACTCCCCTTAATACAAGAAATACATAACAAAAATAGAGAAACAACAACAATTTGCAAGAATAGAAAATGGGCTTCTTGTTATCTCCACAAATGTGGAATTACAAATTTCAAAAGTAAAATATGCAAAGCCACATGGGCATTTTCCCTTACAATATTATGTAGGACAAAGCTTCGAATCATTGCCCAGATCTACCTAGAACCACCCTAGACAACACTACGGGCCTTTTTTATATAGGCAATTTCCACTGCCCGAAAAGGTTCTAGAAATTTAGCCCTTAAGGCCGACTATCCTAGAATTATTTTATTTTTTCAATTATTACAATAGGGTCAACTCAAAAGAATTACAAAAAATATTTTTAGGTAGCCCAACTTTCGGAGGCCATAACTTTCTAATCGTAACTCCGTTTTTCTATTATAACCACTTTTCAAAAATGGCAGGACCTAATCTACAGTGCTTGACTAATGCAAACTCCAATCAACCAATGGTTGATTGTGATCTAGAGCCTCTAAGGCCTTCAAAATTGACCTGAAAGATTTTATACCCAAAAACTTCAATAACTTCACCAATATAGATGATGTGGAAATGAAACTCAACTGGTAGGCTGATATGACTAAGATGAACCTCCACTTGTGAAATTAGAACATTCTGAGATCATATGACCAACTTACTAAAAATAGTAGGTTTCCATAAATAGAAGCTCTGCACAAGATAGCCCTTATTGAAAAGAAACCAAAAATATTTTTGGGTGATGCAAGATTGCTCTTACACCCAGGATGCTCCTGCATCAGACACTCAGAGTAATTTGAGAAGTGACCCTATCACATTTTAGGTGTGTAGAGGAAAACCAAGATGGTTAACCTCCTCCCTTGTCAGCCATAATGAATCTTCAATAGGTCATCCTTTCCATTTGACTAGATAATCTACATATGTCTTTTTCCTTGTGCTTCTACCAATAGGACTATCCAGTATATCCTCAATCTCCTTGGTAGCTAAAGTAGTTGCTGGAATACTCCATTGTGCTTCTATGATCTCATCTTCAAAACCTCCTTCATGATACTCTGTTAGATCTAAAATGTTAAATAATGGTGAAATATTCAGGTGAGTAGGCAATTCTACTTCATATGCATTTCTTGAATCATGCTTCTTTAGTATCTTACATGGCCTAAACTTCTTCATTTTCATCTTTTTATATGTACCAACTGGAAATCTCTGATTCTACAAATTAACCATGACTTCATTTCCAGCCTAAAATTCCTTATGCCTCCTTTTCTCATTTTCCTTAGCCTTATACCATGCATTCATCTTGGCAATGTGCTTCCTCACCTCCTTGATGATGTTATTCAAATGATCTGCAAAATCTTCAGGTTCAACACTACTTATTTCTCCTTTGTTTATCTTTCTTAATTCAGATGCATTTTAGAGACTACTCCCATATACAATCTACAATGGTGATTTACCAGTGCTCCTATTGACAGAATTATTGTATGCAAATTCTACCTGTGGTAAAATCAAATCCCATCATGTTGGCATATCTTGATGCAGGAGCATCCTAGGATTCTTGGCAATCCTATATCAACAAAAAATATGTTTTTCTTTGAAGGTTGATTGCTTGTTTTGATCTTGGTTTGGTGGAATACTTTCTTGGTTTGGAAGACTGGTTGCTCAATTTCTATGGTTACTAGGGTGCTCGGTCTCTAAAGAATGCTTGGTAATTGAAGGTGTTAGTTTCTTAGTTCTCGATGATAACTGTGCTACTCAGTCATGCTTGGCTTGGTCGGTTGGCTAGTGCTTGGTTATTTCCTCTATTGATTGGTGTTCTTGCTTACCAACTATATTTTTTTGGATGAATCAGCTTGGTTGACTGGTGCATTTAATTTGGGTCATGCTCCTTGAGTTATGGATTGACTGTTGGACATGCATGGACCTAGATCTGGCATGTTACATTCTTCTAGGTGGATTTGATGACCATTTGGGGCCATCTTGGAGAGTTTATTTATTTTGTAAGGCTATTTGAGAGATGACTGATGTTTTGGCATCTAATATTTGTATATCCTGTTGAGCTGACTTACGGCTAGGATTTGGTATTTATGTAGATGCTTGGGTAGTTCTTTGAGGGAGTAGTTTTTGGGGGAGGTCGTAGAAGTTAGTAGCCTACGAGCTTAGGAATAGGAAGATTGCTTGGAAGTTTGAGTACAAGTTTAGATCTTTCCTGGGTGCGTACCAATGTACTGTGGGTTGCAGACCTAGGCTAGCTATATGCTGATGTTGTGGAAAATATTTGGATCTTACGAGATCTTGTAGACTATTACTTGCTTTGTATCTGGTCATAACTGAGAAGACCTTATAACCTGACACATTGCATGTAATCGGTGATTTGATGAATAAATATTTTTTCTCTATATTAGATCTTATGTTTTTATTGTGTATTTCCACTACGTATTGGTTTGGCTACAAGGTCAGTTAGTCCTTCATTGGATTCCCTAACCTTACCTACATCAAGTGGTATCAGAGCAAGTTGATCTTGTGGAGAAAATTTTGTTCCTATTTGAAAAAAGTCTATTCCTATTGGAGCCGAGTGGATCTTGTGTGTCTGCATCTAGATCTTGATTTGAAGATGCCTCTGAGGAGAAATCATGAGATCTCAGAGGAAGAGGCTATTGGAGAATTCAGTCTTGATGATTTTAGGGCTTTGCAAAAACAAGTGCAAGACCTAAAAGAGGAGTTAAAAAAGAAAAAGAAGACTACCTTGAAAGAGGATAGTGATGATGAATCTAAGGAAGAAGATCATTTTGAAGAAGCTGTAAAAGAAGCTAGAGATCCAGAGGAGAATCAAATTCTAAAAGCTATGTCTAAAATTGAAAAGAGACCTAAGATTGAAGTTTCTGCATTTTTTGGAAGCCTTAGGCTTGAAGAATTGATTGATTGGATCAATGAGATTGATGAATAATTTGAGTATGAAGAAATAGAAGATCCTGATAGAGTTAGATTTGCAAAGACTAAGTTGAAGGGTCATGCAAATATTTTGTGGAGAGAAGTTCAGTTGGAAAGAGGTAGAAGGGAAAAGAAAATATCACTAAGTGGAACCAAATGGTTGATAAGTTGAAGAAGCTATTCATTTCGATGGATTATGAAATGGACATGTTTAAGAAGATGAAAGCCTTGAAGCAGACTAACAAATTAGTACAGGAGTATAGCAAGGAGTTTTACAGAATCTTGATTAGGACTGGTCATTCTGAAGCTGATAAAGAGAAGGTAGCTAGGTATGTCTATGGTTTGAGACCTAGTATTCAAGAAGAATTACTTACTATTCGGATGGCAACAATAGAAGATTCTTATTAGATGGCATTGAAGATTGAAGAGAAGCTAAATAAGAAGTTTGAAGGTAGACATAACAGTAGGAACCGAGTTGGTAAGACTGGTGAGATAGTTGCTGAAGGTAATGTGATAGAGAATCCTAAGTCTAATGTGGGATCTGGTAGTGGTCAAGTTACTAAGGATGCTAGATAGAAAGGAAGGTGGAAGAATGAGTTCACTGGTACATGTTATAACTATGGTGAATTTTGTCATAGAAGTTGGTAGTGTCCTAAGAAAAGAGTTGTATTAGTTGGTGAAGAAGACATTGAGAATGTTCTAGAGAAAGGTGAATGTCTTGTCACTAGAAGATTAGCTGCATGTGTCTCTGAACTGATACAAAGAAGAAATCTATTCAGAACTAGATGTAAGTGCAAAAATAAGGTATGTAATGTCATAGTTGATGGTGGAAGTTTTGAGAACTTTGTTTTAGAAGATATGGTTATTAAGTTGAATTTGGAAAGGAGGAAGCATCCTAATCCTTATCAAATTAGTTGGACACAAGATGTTTCTAAGGTTAGAGTTGAAGAACAATGCTTGGTTAATTTCCAAATTGGATCTTACTAGGATGAGATATTATGTGATGTGTTACCGATGGATGCCTGTCATCTATTGCTTGGTAGACCTTGGTAGTTTGATAGAAATGTGTTGTTTGATGGTCATTCTAATACCTATGTGGTTAGGCATGAATGAGCTCAGCATAAGCTGATACCTTTACAGGAGGTTGGGGATAAGGGATGTGGAGTCATTAGGTGTTGTCCATGTGATGGTGACAAACCTCAAGAGCAAAAGGTTGAGGAACTTATTTCTACAAAGTCTAGTTTGAAGGAGAAGGAGAATTATATATTTGAAGAGTTTGTTGAAATCAAGAGGTAGATGGTCTTTCTAATAGAAATAGTACAATAGATGATGACATTTATGACATAGAGAGATGCAGATGATACTAATTTAATTAAGGAGGATGAACCTTACCAAGGCACTATTATGGTCGATAGTGGTCAGAGTCAGTTGCTATCAGTTGCCAATCAGAAAGATAAAAAAAGTGGAAAATAGAACTTGCTACAGGAAGAGATGAATGAAGTAAAGACTACTTGGAATGAAGGACAAGATGAGATATGGGTGAAGATTAGATTTGGCATACATGTTCTGATTCCCTTGAGGTGTTCCTAATTTTCTTATGAGAAAATCTTTCTTACCTAGGGTGTCTGATGTAGGAGCATCCTAGGATTCTTGGCAATCCTATATCAACCAAAAATATGTTTGTCTTTGAAGGTAGATTGCTAGTTTTGATCTTGGTTTGGTGGAATACTTGCTTAGTTTGAGAGACTGGTTGCTCAATTTCTATGGTTACCAGGGTGCTCAGTCTCTGAAGAACACTTAGTAACTGAAGGTGTCAGTTTCTTAGTGCTCGATGATAACTGTGTTGCTCGGTCATGCTTGGCATGGTCAGTTGAATAGCACTCGGTTATTTCCTCTATTGCTCGGTGTTCTTTCTTATCAACTGGTGCATTTAATTTGGGTAGCACTCCTTGAGTTATGGATTGACTGTTGGATGTGTGTGGACCTAGATCTAGCATGCTGCATTCTTCTAGGTGGATCTGATGACCGTTTGGGGCCATCTTGGAGAGTTTATTTATTTTGTAAGGTTATTTGAGAGCTAACTAATGTTTTGGCATCTAATATTTTTATATCCTGTTGAGCCAACTTGTGGCTAGGATTTGGTATTTATGTAGATGCTTGGGTAGTTGTTTGAGGGAGTATTTTTTTGGGGGAAGTGGTAGAAGTTAGTAGCCTACGAGCTTAGGAACAGGAAGATTGATTGGAAGTTTGAGTACAAGTTTAGATCTTTCCTGGGTGCCTACCAGTATACTGTGGGTTGCAAACCTAGGTTGGTTGTATGCTGATGTTGTGGAAAATATTTGGATCCTGCGAGATCTTCTAGACTGTTACTTTCTTTGTATTTAGCCATAACTAAGAAGGCTTTACAACCTGGCACATTGCATATAATCGATGATTTGATGAATAAATATTTCTGATCTCTATTAGATCTTGTGTTGTTATTGTGTATTTTCACTACGTATTGGTTTGGCTATAAGGTCAGTCAGTCTTTCATTGGATTCCCCAACCTTGAATGCATCATATCTCCAACCAAACATCTTAGCAAATTCCTCAAACTCCTATTCAACACCTATGTTTGTCCATCAGTCTGTGGATGATGTGATGAATTGAACTTCAAATCTATCTTTAACTTATTCCACAATGTGCACCAGAAATATCCAATAAACTTAGTGTCTCGATATAAAACTATGCTCTTTGGAAAAACATGTAGTCTCACCACTTCCCTGAAAAACAATTTTGCTACATGAACAACATCATTAGTCTTCTTGCAGGGAATGAAATGTGCCATCTTTAAAAATCTGTCAACCACCAAAAAAATTGAATCATGTCTCCACTGAGTCTTTGGTAAACCAAGAACAAAATCCACACTGATATCATCCCAAGGCTTCTCTGGTATAGGTAATGGTTGATACAACCATGTATTCTATTTTACTCCTCTTTCCATCTAACATACTCTGCAACTCTGTACAAACTTCTTGACATCTTGTTGCAACTATGGCCAATAGTAATTCTTATTAACCAAAGCAAGGGTTTTATCTTGACCAAAATGTCTAGCCAATCCTCCACTACACTTCTCCTTGATGAGATTCTCCCTCATAGAACTCTATGAAATGCACAACTGACTCCCTCTGAATAGCATATAACCCTAGATGATGCAATCCAACCACTTCATTCTATCTAGAGTAACAGGTTCTTTACAAGCTTTCCAAACTTCACCAAAATCAGGATCCTCTGGATATAAACTCTTGAGTTCAAAAACCCAACAACCTCAATCTACATCTTTATCAGCAATAATTATCTTTTGCTAACCACATCTGCCACCCTATTAGACTTTCCACTCCTGTGTTTCAAAACAAAAGTGTAACTCAGCAAAAACTTAACCCATTTCAAATGCCTTTAATTCAAATTTCCTTGACTATTTAAATATTACAAAGCTTGATGATCAATATTCAAAACAAACTCCTTAGGAAGTAGATAGTGTCTCCACTTTTTCAATGCTTGAACTATAGCATAAAATTATTGATCATAAATAATAAATTTTCTCTTGGTATCATTCAACTTCACACTAAAATAAGCAACAAGTTTACCTTCTTGGCTCCTAACAACTCCTACTATAGTACTACTAGCATCATAGTCTACTTGAAAGACCTTATTAAAATATGGAAGTGCTAAAATAAGTTGTTATGTAACTTTCAGTTTCAATAGTCTAAAACTCTTATCTGCTCCAGTAGTCCACTTAAACTCTTTTCTACCCCCTCTCATTATTTCAGTCAAGGGTCCACAAATACTACTAAAACTCCTGATAAATTTTATGTAAAAGCTTGCCAAACCATGAAAATATCTTAGCTCAGTAGCACTCCTTGGAGTAGGCCATTCAAGGATAGCCTATACTTTCTCTGGGTCCATTTTTAGACCTTCTGCTAAAACTACAAATCCCAAATACAATAACTCTTTCTTCACAAAACTGTACTTCTTCAAATTAATCATAAATTTATCTTCTCTCAACTTCTCAAACACCATATGAATATGCATCATATGCTCCCTCAATGTCTTACTAACAATCAAAATATCCTCTAGGTAAACAATGACAAACTTACCTAGGAATTCATTCAGAACCTCATTCATGAGCCACATGAAAGAGCTCGGTGCATTGGTTAGCCCAAAAGGCAAGACTAACCACTCATATAGTCCTTCCTTTCTCTTGAAAGTAGTCTTCTATTCATTTCCTTCTCTAATCTGAATCTAATGATATCCACTCTTCAGATCTATCTTTGAAAAATACACAACTCCACTCAAACAGTCCATAATATCATCCATTCGTGGCAATGGAAACCTATACTTGATTGTGATCTTGTTTATTTCTCTGGAATCTGTACACATCCTCCATTATCCATTATTCTTTGGTGCTAATACTACTAGTATAAAATAGGGACTTAGACTCTCTCAAATAAACCCCTTATGCAAAAAATTATGTACTTGTTTGTTCAACTATTCACTTTCTACTGGTGTCATTCTGTGTGCTACCTTATTTAGAAAATTGGCTCCTTGCATAAAGTCCATTTGATGACTGATCTTCATTACTGGTGGTAGTCCATTAGGTACAATATCAGATACAATATCCTAAAACTCATTTAATAGATCTGCAACTTCTACAAGTACATCTTCTACTTCCTCTTTACCAGCTTTTGGAATTAAAGAAAAACACATATACTCATGCCTCATACCATCTAGGAATTTTCTTTCATCGACAATGTAGAGGATAAAATATGGATGGGGTCCTAGAACAATATTTTGCACATAAAAGAGACCCCAATCCTAATATTTTATACTTAAATTTGAATTGTATTGATATAGAAAGTAAATGTAGATTATTAATGTTGAAATGAAGAAGTAAAGGTACTTACCTCTAAAAAAGAACCTGTTGAAAACCCTATCAAACAATCTTAGACACTATTAATTTTTTGTGCACCTGAACCAAAACTATGAGATCTACAAAACCCATAAATGTTTTCCAAGATGAGCTCAAGTCAATTTTGACCCTCATAAAAGGTCAAATACTACATTCTTTATTTGAAGGCTGATTCTGATTCTGTTTATAGATCCTGGAAGTTCATCGAAAAGGGTATCCAAATATACTCTTAGATCCAAAATTCCACACCTATACCTACAAGAAAAATAGTTTTTTTGTTTGTTTGGGGGGGTTTGCCTTGGTCAAACCCTGGTTTGGAATCAACCTTAATATTGAAATTGAAATGGAGGATGCTTGCAAGTAGTAGAAATAGATCTAACAATGAAGCTATACAATTCGATAGATATGCAATTGTATTTGAAATGTAATCAAGTATGTTAATATGAAATCTTCAACATAACATCAATAAATGTAAATCAAACCTCCATGATTGTATGCTTGGAATCCATCTTGAATGAAGAATGAATGGATCTTGAAGATGAACAAAGGATCTTGAAGGAAGATCACACCATCATGATGGCTAGATCTAGGGTTTGAATGATGAGTCTTGAATACTTGAACCAAATCCCTTCAATGGCTTGAATGCTTGAATCCTTGATCTTCAATGGAGAAGAAGACTTGAATGCTTGAATGGATGCTTGCTTGATCACCTTGAGAACTTGAGAGAGCTTGAGCATGAAGGAATGAGATTGAGAAAATGAGAGAGGAAGGCCTCCTTTTATAGTGAACTAGGGCACAATCCTCTAGAGGGGCCACCTTGGAGAATTAAATTCCAATTAGGTCCCAACCTTTAGAAAATATACCTAGATTAAATTCAATTAGAGGATTTGCCATTCCAAAACCCGAAATAGCCAACCCAGAGGTGGGAAAATAAATATCTTGAAAACCCGATGCCTGAAAATCAAGGAATTTGAAGATTTGAAGGAAGGGGGAAAAATCAAGGTTGGGACTGACTTGGTTAGGTTTAATCTCGATCCTGACCTAGTTAGGTTTAACCTCAAATCTGACCCTGGTCCCAAATCTTATCAAATTCAGGATAGAAGGTTTCGGGGATGCCTGAAGACCTAGAAATGATACCAAACAAGATAGAATGCCAAGGATAAGCATACAATCCTATGATGACTATGATGAAGGCTAGGAGGACCTATTTCTAAGTCCTACCTATAAAATAGAGCCATGGAAGAGGGAAATTCAGGAGAATCCTTAAGATCCTAACCCTAATCTCACCTAGAATGAAGTAGAAAATAAGTGGAAAGTGGGGAGAAAGATAGATCAAAGAAAAGATCAATTCAAGGCATCTGATATGACCCCACACCACTTACTCAGAGGGCTAAATTATCTTAACAAGGAAGTGCTTCCATTTTAAGATGATACATTAAGCCCCCACTTTAGCTAGAGTATGGACTCGATGCAAACTCTAGGTAAAAGAGAAGAAAGAGGAGATCCAAGTCAATTCACAACAAGATAAAATAACACTTAGCTAAGGACATGAGCCCCTAGACTAAGAATTCTAACTCAACATACACACCTGGGGGTGCCAAAAGAACAAGGGTTAGTACTAAACAACCCAAATCAATTAGCATAAGAAACCTTGCTAAGAAATATTTCTCATACTAATATCATATTTGGAAATCTATCATAAAAGCATAAATATTTACATAAGAAAGACAATAGAAACACTATATATAACATAGCTTCATGATCCCATCCTATTAGCATGAAAGTAAAAGGAGAGAAAAGAGAAAGTGATTACCTCATCCAGTAAGATGCCCACCTTACCGTGAATCACCTTGGAGGGAGAGCCCAACATATTCACCCATAAACTATGCTTGCAATTGTAATGCATCTTCTAATGGCTTCTGGAATACCCATAGACCCACCTTCTTGTATCAATATTCATATGAAATGCATGTCTCCTTAGGATTTAGCAACTTATGTGTATTACCCTCAGAAGATTTAGCATATATGTGTGTGTCTTTTCAAAATTTAGCAACTTATGTGTGTTACCTTCCAAGATTTAGCATATTTGAAATTGGAAATGCATGTCCCTTTAGGATTTAGAAACTTATGTGCATTACCTTCAAAAGATTTAGCATATTTGAAAAATTTGAAAAATGCGTGTCTCCTCAGGATTTAGCAACTTATGTGCATTACCTTCGAAAGATTTTGCATATGAATGTGTGCCTTTTCAAGATTTAGCAACTTATGTGTGTTACCTTCCAAGATTTAGCATGTAAATAAATAAAAACTATAGTACAAGGGAGACCCTATATATGCCCCCCTCCTAATATGGCAAAAACATATTATTTTGACATGTTAAGGAAAGAAAAGAACAAGACAATATCCACAAAAATATAAAGCCTTTCTTCAATATCAAGACAATATCCACAAACATATAAAGCCTTTCTTCAATATCAAGACAATATCCACAAACAACACCCAGTCCAAGCCAAGTAGCTCATAGCTCCTATGAGGCCATGGAAGGGATGAATGTAAAGATACATCATGCAAGAAGTGAAAAAGAAAGTAACCCTTATGAGGGATAGCATGTCACTATTTAGTTTCCAAGGTGAGAGATATATCAACCATGGGAACCCAATGTCAAACAATAAAATAGGTTATGATCAAGGACATAGATCCTTAATGCAAACCAAAATTTTCATGTATGATTGGATATCACATAATAGATAAATACTGCTTAACCAAGGAAAGAGGTGAATCCTAGAAAGATAGAGGAGAAGGAGATGGCATCCTTGCCCCCCAAGTGTAGGAACAAAGATGGAAGAGGATACCTACTTCACAATGCAAGGGGATATCCTATTTAGCAACAATGTATACCATATTATTAGCGAGGGATATTGACCCCTACATCCAAGAGTATAGATAATCATGAAAAGGATATGTCACTTATGGAAAAAGGATCCTCAAATGAAAGAGATCTTATCAACAAAACCCCCACCAAAGAGGAGTACTTTAGATAAAATATCATCTTCCGAAAGGCGAGAACAAAGATTCAATCATCAAGCCCCCTACAAGGAAGAGGAAGAGGAATCTTTGAAATGAGGGAAATAACTCTAATACCAAAGTGAGGGTAAGAGTTTATAAAGAACATAATTTGCAACATAGAGAAGAAATGATGACTTAGGACAACAACTTCTCATATAAGAAGATTATCCATAGTCAAAACATCTATCAATATGATGAAATAATATTGCAATATAAACAAATACCACTAAGCTAAGGAAAGTAGTTCCCTAGACAAAGAGAGAAGAGGAAGAACCTTTCCCCCCAGGGATGAAAGACAAGGGATACCTTTGCAAAACACATGTCCTATAAAAGATATCTTGACTAATAGAAGAGAAATAGATGAAAAAATATCATAATACAAACCATCGAGATAAATGAAAGAATAACCAATTAAGCTCAAAGTAGGAACATAATAGATTCAAGAAGATAGGAAGAAATATACTTCTTGCCCCCCAGTCTAGAGGAGAAAAGATCTATGTTATATCAGAGTGAGGGGTAAAATTATGAATAAATCTCAAAGGAAAAATTTATTTTCTGTTATCTTTATGGATCAAATAATATGGAGAAGGTACTTTGAAGAATCTTTGCACATCTACATCATGAACCATAGTTTGAACCTCAACATAAGCATGGGAACAACTAGGAATAGAAGAAGGAGAATTAAGAATTGGATTAGGAAAGATAGGATTAGAATTAGGAAGATTAGGAACACTAGTAAAAGTGTAGGAAGTGATATGAATGAAAGACATAATTGGAGGAGCACTTGGAACCACAGTTGGACAAGGGTTTAAATAGATATAAGTAATACTATGGTAAGAAGGTTGTGAGGTAGGATCATGATTTCCCATACGATCACCACTAAGAGGAAGAGCATTAAGGGAATTCATATCTTTCTTTGCTAATGCCTCATCACTAGAAGGAATCCCAAATTAATGTGAAGGATCTATAATGTCATCTTCTTTAACATAGGGGAAGTGTGTTTTAGAGAATATGTCATCTTTTTGTATCAAAAATTCTTCACAAGGAGGGGATAAATCAATGTATTTATCCAAGGGTTCATCCGAAAAAGTAGAATTATCCACAATGGCTTCATGAGGAAGAGAGTAATCAATATCTAAATCCAAAGGTTCATTCCAAATAGGAGGATTATTCACAATGGTTTCATGAGGAAGAGAGTAATCAACATCCAAATCTAAAGGTTCATCCCAAATACGAGGATTATCCATAATGGTTTCATGAGGAAGAGAGTAATCAACATCCAAATGCAAAGGTTCATCCCAAATAGAAGGATTATCATTCATATCCATAAAGCACATTGTAGGAGTGCCATAAGTCATTAAAGATTGATCCCTAAAGGGGAAAGAAGGTAAAATATATTGTAAAATAGGCTCATAAAAAAGACATAGATTAGGGGAACAATTAACATCAATCCCTAACTCATCTTTGTAAAGGTCAATTGAAGAGGTTGTGGAAGAGGGTGAAATAGGAATAGGATCAATGGAGATCTCATTCAAACAATTTTCATCCTCACTTCCATGTACCTCATTAAGGGATTTATCCTCTTTAACAACAAAAGCCTCATCAAAGTACTCAAAACAAGAATCATACATGTTGAATACTAAAAGCATGAAAATGTAAATGTTTTTGTATTTTTAAAGAATTTTTGCAATTTTTTTGGATTTTTGAAATATAACTGCAAGAGCATAAAAGAAATCTAATTTTGTAAGCATGTAAAATCTAACACAAAGGGAAATATAACACAATAGTGCATCTAAATCCACAAAAGAAAAGGGGTAAGTATGTCGGGTTCACCAAAATGTATAGGTGAAGGTGAACACACAAAAAAGGGAAATCTAACACCAAAAAGAAAGAGAGTACATATGTTGGGTTCACCAAAATGTATAGTGAAGGTGAACACACAAGGGAGTACAAAAGAAGCTCTAACACAATAGAGCATCTAAATCCACAAAGAAAGGAGGGTAAGCATGTCAGGTTCACCAAAATGTAGAGGATAAAATATGGTTAGGGTCCTAGAACAATGGTTTGCACATAAAAAAGATCCCAAAACTAATATTTTATACTTACATTTGAATTGTATTGATATAAAGAGTAAATGTAGATGATTAATGTTGAAATGAAGAAGTAAAGGTACTTATCTCCGAAAAAGAACCTGTTGAAAACCCTGTCAAACAGTCTCAGAAATTGTTGATTTCGCTAATCCTAAACTGAAATTGTGAGATCTACAAAACCCAAAAATATTTTCCAAGATGAGCTCAGGTCAAGTTTGACCCTCATAAAAGGTCAAATACTACATTCTTTATTTGAAGGCTGATTCTAATTCTATTCGTAGATCCCAAAAGTTCACCGAAAAGGGTATCCAAATCTGCTCTCAAATCTAAAATTCCATACCTATACCTACAAGAAAAATGGTTTTTTTGTTTGTTTGGGGGGGTTTGCCTTGGTCAAACCTTGGTTTCAAATCAACCTTAATATTGAAATTGAAATGGAGAATGCTAGCAAGTAGTAGAAATAGATCTAACAACGAAGCTATGCAATTCGATAGTTATGCAATTGTATTTGAAATGTAATCAAGTATGTTAATATGAAAGCTTGAACATAACATCAATAAATGTAAATCAAACTTCCATGATTGTGTGCTTGGAATCCACCTTGAAGGAAGAATGAATGGATCTTGAAGATAAACAAAGGATCTTGAAGGAAGATCACACCATCATGATGGCTAGATCTAGGGTTTGAATGATGAGTCTTGAATACTTGAACTAAATCCCTTTGATGGATTGAATGCTTGAATCCTTGATCTTAAATGGAGAACTTGGATGGAGAAGAAGATTTGAATGCTTGAATGGATGCTTTCTTGATCACCTTGAGAGCTTGAGAGAGCTTGAGCATGAAGGAATGAGATTGAGAAAATGAGAGAGGAAGACCTCCTTTTATAGTGAACTAGGACACAATCCTCTAGAGGGGCCACCTTGGAGAATTAAATCCCAATTAGGTCCTAACATTTAGAAAATATACCTAGATTAAATGCAATTAGAGGATTTACCATTCTGAAACTCGAAATAGCCAACCCAGAGGTGGGAAAATAAATATTCTAAAAACTTGATACCCAGAAATTAAGGATTTTGAAGATTTGAAGGAAGGGGCCAAAATCGAGGTTGGGACTAACCTAGTCAGGTTTGAGCTCGAATCTGACCCTGGTCCTAGATCTTATCAAAATTAGGACAGAAGGTTCCAGGGATGCCCAGAGACCTAGAAATGATACTAGAATAGGACATAATGCCAGGGATAAGCATAAAATCCTATGATGACTATGATGAAGGCTAGGAGTTCCTATTTCTAAGTCCTACCTAGAAAATAGAGCCATGAAAGAGGGAAATTCAGGAGAATCCTTAAGATCCTAACCCTAATCTCAACTAGAATGAAGCAAAAAAGAAGTGGAAAGTGGGGAGAGAGCCTGTAATACCCTCTCTAATGATTATACTTTGACTCTTTGATTTGGATATTTTTCATTATGATGATTACAACTATGTATTCACATTTATGTTTATGATGATGATATGCTTATCAGATAGTTAGACATACTCAGTTATGATTATTATTTATTGTTTATGAAATTGGACATCATTTATCATGTATATGCTTATGAAGATTTAAAGAGCTAACCCAAGGATTTGGAAGCTAACCATTATATGTATATGTGATTGATACATTTCATGGCTCAAGATTAAGTCATAGTTACTCACTTAATTGAGGTCCACATGATGTATCGATCCTGGTCATCTGTTTGCAAATGCCTTATTGTATATATCTATGTACATGTATCTCTTCTCAGTGATGTAGGCTTACAGGTATTGGGCATCATTTCAACCTAGTCCCATAGGTCTGAGCGAGCCCTCAAAATCCTTGATCATTGTTGTTGTTATGGAGATATCACCAAGGTTCCGCATGAGGGAATTCTACCTCTGACCCTTTTATGTCCCTCAGGTGGGGGTTTTCTAAGTCAGTCCTTGTGCTGATGGTGAATTATTGTGTGGTCTTAGTTAGATTATGTGGAGCACGTTGCTTGTTTCTTGCATTAAGTATAATTTATCTTCTATCTTGTGTTGGTAGTTACCATGTATATATATCGTTATTGTACCATATAAGAGTATGATTTAGTATTTGATTAAATAATGTGTTTATAATATTAATGGTAGTAATATGTTGATAATAATATGATTGAGATATTAATAATAATAATGTGCTTTTTTTATGATACATATGATGGTATATGTACACATAGGCATATGGGTTCACACGTATGCATATGGATACATATATTTATAATTGTTTGTGAAATATGAATTATTGCATTTAATTATGTTCATATATATATTTATTTGTTTGTGGATAATAAATTATTGTAATAAAAGATAATTAGTAATATTATCTATATGGAATAGAAATTAAATAAATAAATGATAATCCTCTTTACTATAGCCCAGGTAACTAAGGTAATATTAAATGTGTTAGAGGTCATATTTACTAATTCTTTCCTCAAATAAAGGAGGCATAAATTACATTATTCATAATATATTAATATATTAGTTTATAATCTCCTTTCCCAAGAATGGCTTTTATTAATAATATATTAAGCCTAAACTATTAACCAACTTTTGGTTGGATAGTTGCTTCGGTTGATTTTCCCATGCAACTACTCCCTTAGTTTTATATACAGGAGAATCCCTGTGAGAAGGGAGTTGGGGGGAGTTGGCTGGAATGATTCATCAAGCAGATTTATTATAGTTTTATGATATCATCTTGAGATCTTAGTTGGCTGGAGATTTCTTGTATCTTCATTTTGGGAAGGAGTCTGGAGAAGTTCTTGAGGAAGGCTGAGATAGTTGGACCCACCTTCATCAATGGTATCTCCGTAGGACACCAGGTAGGATCTATCCTGGGAGATGATACTCCATTTGAGTTTTGCCTTGTTTGAACGCTATTATGTTCATCCACTTGTCTTCTTATGTGAATCTGCAAGTTAGTGAATGGTTATGTCATTGCATTATGTCTGCATTATTGTAAATTAACCGTGGGAGGGAGGATAATATTGCTATAGTGTTGCATAAATAAGTGTATATTCCCTGTGTGTGTGGATGTTACTTTTTTATTTGTTGGTTGGATGAATGTAGAGAAAAAAATTAGATTTGGATTGGGCTATTATTGTTTGCGCAATGGAATAATTGGGATTTGAATGTTTATAAATTTATTATTATGATTGTAGACACCTAAAAATCCTTTAGAAAATAAAGTATTTTTATTTTTTGAAAAATCCCTGATGACATCATCATTTATTAATTAATTAATTATTTAATTAATTTATTTATTTTTATGCCATTAAATCCCTTTATCTTAATTAAAAATATTTAATTAAGAAATCCCTCCCAAAAATGTTTAAATCTTATTTAAATATTATCTCCCTATTTATTAATTATTTAATTAATAAATTGACCAAAAATCCAAAAATAAATAATTTATTTATTTTTTGCCCAAAACTTGGCCAATTTCCTTAAGACCACTAACCTCTTCCAGAATCTTCTAAATCTTTCTTTAATTTCGATTAAAGACTAATCCCATCATTTCCTAACCCTAATCCCAACTCAAAATATTTAATTAAGATTAAATATTTAATCCTCATGTTTATTAAATTCATTTTAATAAATATTCTCAAACCTAAACCATGGAAATAAATAAATCTTTATCTATTTCCTAAAATCCATATTTATCCTAAGGAAATTCTAGACTCTTCTAGAAAGTCCTAATCCTAAACCTAATCCTAATCCCCCCCTAATCCTGTCACATTCCCTAACCAAGGTTAGCCAACTCCTAAGCTTAACCCAAAGTCAAAAAACTTCTAGAAACTTCTCTTACATGCATTAAGTGCATTTAAGGCCTCCTTATCCCTCTTACATGAATTTATCATGCATTTACGAAGCCCCTCACCCCTTTCTTACACCCTTTGACCTTAGGCACATTTCCCAAATTGTGCACATCCCTCCCATCTTTCAACCCAATGCCCTTATGACACTTGTCACAAGGAGGTGGCCTTGAACTAGCACAATCCATGTGCTCCTCTTTGAATGAATCTTGGCCTCTCTTAAGGATTTTGATCCTGGCCACTCATTCCTCCTTCCCAAATCTTATAAATGCTCCCCATTTCCAAGAGCAAAATAATCATTTACCTTTCATTTCAAGCATTGTTATCATACCCATTTAGCTCTAGATTTAGCATAATCATCTTAATCTAGCTTACTTTCAAGCATTTTAGCTCATCCTAATTTAGTAATAATGGATTAACATAGTTTATTTCATTGTTTTGCATAAGCATAGCATCATATCACATCTCTATTTGGTTTAAAATCAATCTTAGCATAAGCATCATATAACTTAATCTTCATTTCAGCATCATTTGGATCCTTGAGGCCTTAGGGGCAAATCAGGTGTTCTATACCTATTTTGTGTCATTTTTAGGGTTTTCATGGATCTCAATCCATCCTAAAATGCATAAGGAACATGATCCAAGTGCTTAGAGAGCACATCCACATCCCCTTAAGCAAGAGCAAATCAAACAGTGCATGGGCGCACCTGTTTAAGCTCTATCTAAGGTGGCTTAGTTTAGAGTTTTATTTGTTTTGAATTGATATGCTTAGACTAAAATCTAATCTTTGTTTGGCATGAGTCTTTTAAAACAGGTATCCTCAAAAGCCTTGTCCACATTCTGGCATGCCCGGTGGGAGCGAAACCCACAATCACTTGATTATACCATACTTTGTATTCTCGTATTTGCAGGAAACAGATGAAATGTCACCTACACAAAGTTCAGTCACGCCTACACAAAGTTCAGTCATGCCTAAACATAGTTCAGTCATGCCTACAAAGAGCCTGATCACACCTACGAGCTCTGTATTGACACCTATTTTCTGAAGATTTTCATACGCGATAACTTCCATTCTATCTAATCTTCTTTTCTGTCACTTTCAATGGAAATAATCATGCCTAAGAGATAAACATTCATGCTTATAATCATTTCATTTTCGCTTGTATCTATTCATTATCACCTATCAACATTTCACTTATCGCTCGAAAATATTTCACTATCGCCTATGCTTAATTAAGTGTCGCATCTATATATTTAAGTGTCACCTATGCATAATTAAGTGTCGCCTGCACATATTTACGTGTCACCTGGGTTTTTCACCTATGGCGGGTAGACCGCTTCTTCCAACAATGGGAAGGACCATAGGAAGAATCGAACCATAGGAAGGACCATGACGAACGAGAGCAATGGGAAGGGTAGGAACTAAAGAAACACCAGCAATGGAGCACAGGAAGCAGTTTTGCCCTTGCCGGGCCTATAGTTCCCACCCGAATAATGGCCCGGTTGGGGCCCCCTACTATTCTAAAGGGTTGGCCCCCAGCCCCCCTTTAGAATAGTACAACATGATGTCACCTATGATCATTTCATTATCGCCTATGGATTTGTAAGTGTCGCCTGTGCCTGATTAAGTGTCACCTATGCTTATCTTGCTGTCGCCTATGAGATTTTTTTTTGTTGTCACCTAGGAATATTTTGTTGTTGCTTGCAATCATTTCTCTATTGCCTGCATAGATTTCCCTTTTTCCTGTAAACATTCCGCTGTCACCTGAGAGTTTTTTGGTGTCGCATCTAGCTGGATTGTGTTTTTGCCTTAAATTTTTCTCAGATTCATAAAAAGCAAAGGTCAAACAAATCTTGAATGAAACTAAGGAAAAGAACTTAGGTCCTAAGAGTCATTATCATTTTGAAAATCAAACACAATCTTGAATGATCTAAATTGGAAAGAACAAGCATCTCTATTCCCTCCTTTTCAATTCAAGCAAAGCGCAAATTCAATCTTGAATGCCTTAAAAGACAAAACAAAGCACTTCAAAGTTCTAAATCAACATGAAAATTCAATCTTGAATGCCTTAAAGGACAAAACAAAGCACTTCAAAGTTCTAAATCAACACGATAATTCAATCTTGAATGCCCAAGTTAAAACAACTACAAACACTTGAAAAGTCTTTTGGACAAAGAACAAATCAAAGCCTAAACACTTGTGTCTTTAGTTGTTCAAATTCAAACATCGCTTAATCAAATTGGGAAAAAGAACAACTTGCTTGATGTGCATCTAGGAGCTTTCATTTTTTGTAAATCCTATTAAAGTAAGCAACGTAGAACATTTTGGACTCAGACAAGTTCACTTGTTCTACTTTTAGCGATGCCTGTCCAGGGAGAAAAGTGCTTCCTCCTTAGAGAATGACCTCAAACCGGTATCCCCCCTGACCGGTATATAAATAAAGTGAAAGAAAAAAGTACTCACTTATATCTCCTAATCCATGAGCGTTTTGTGCCAAATGCAAATGTCTGGGGATAGGTAAATATTCCTCACCCAGCGTTGTTGGCTAGGCTCTTAAGTGAGTCACAGGTAGTTAGCATAACCGGGTATGGAGACTCCACGGAACTATTAAAAAACCTGATAAAATAGAGGCTACCCTATCTACATCTGAAAGTATCAGAATCCTTGTGCAAGGACCGATTCCAAGGGGTTTATCGGGTCGCCTTAAGATTACTCACCATTTGTATTCCCTTCTAGGGGGTACCAAGTTGTGGGCAAGCAATTTTGATACTCACCTTCCTTAGGTAGATCTGTTTGAAGTACTTGATAGTCAATACTCCATGAGAACATTGTTGGAACATACACTTTCAAAGCTTTATCAAAGTCAGTTATCTTGTTTGTATCCCATAGGGTTTCTTTGTCCCTTGTGGAGATTGCTTTTCCAAAAAAAAAGAAATTATAAAAAAAAAAATCTTTGTTAAAATCTATCCTTTGCCATTGGGAAACATCAAACTAATCAACAAGCCCAGTTCGAGATACTCAGAACATTTTTGCAGAGAAACCCTTGGAATCAGATATCCAAAGAACCTTTTGTCCCAAAATCAAACTTATCAAAATTCCCCCAAGTTATGCCCAATTTGATCAAACATCCGAAAGCTAAGTTACCCAAATCCAAGGATTATCAAGAGAAGAAAGTTGCAGAAAGAAACCTTAAGAGCCATCAATCCTCTATCCAAGCAACCCAAGCAGAAGAAAAATATCAAGAAAGGCTTGATAATATTGGCTATAATGCAAGAGTCAAACAGTTTGCCTACCGATTCCGAGTGAACCATCGCTACGTCAACCTTGAAAGAGAAGATTAGCTAGATCCATTGCATGTCCCAGTCTACCTTCAGATCTTAAAAATCCCATCTTAGTAGTCCTTCATCCTAATCTCATCCTAGTTTCATCCTTGCATCATCATCAAATCCTTAGTTGCATTCTAGAGTCCTTAGCTGCATTCATCATCATCTTCCTAGTAGCATCATAGATCATCCATCTCAATTGCATTTGCATCATCCTTTTAAAAGAAAGCATTGTTCCATCATCCTTCATCGTCTTTCCATCAACAATCCACAATCAGAGTCCCATATCCTTCACCCAAATCTACCATCCAATATCCAAATTAGAATTCACCATCCTTTCACGCCAAATCCAAAGATCCAAATCCACAAGTACTTAGTGTTCAAAACCTTTGAGTTGTTTCCATCCCTTATCCCAAATCAAAAATCACCCCCTTTTTGATAGAGCATTGTCTAAAAGAAATCCAACTTGTCCTTGCATAGCCTCATCATCTCGAGCAAGAGATTGGCTTGTATTGATAGGAATCCAATTGACCGAAGATCATTAGTCTATCCTAGGTTGGCCAAATCCTATCACTGATCCTCCCTCGGGAAATAGCAGCTCATTATTGACACTTAGCAATCTTCCACTAGCATCCCACCAATCCTCCACCCAATCTTGACCCAAATCAGAGCATCCCACCAAGCCTCCATCATCACCAAGCTTTTTTACCAATCTTCCACCATCCCTATCAATCTTCTGCCATCTTTGATTCATATCCAAGCATTTCACCAATCCTTGCATTGCATTCTAGAAATTCATCATCCTTAGAAGTTCCTTAAGCTTGCATCCATCATCCTTTAGAGTCTTTTAGGAAACATCTTGCATTCATCTAGCATCTACATCTCCATGCCTGTCGAGACAAGATCTGGATCTAGAAAAAGAAGGAACATGAATCCTTATCCAATCACCAGTTCATCTGATCCCAACATTTTTACCAGTGCAATGATAGCCTATGATCCCCAAATACAAACTGGAACTACATGGGATGACCCCAATATCCCCTCAGCTCCTCTGGCAATAGAAACATTTGTGAATCATCTAGAGAATCCACCAGTAGTCAATGCACTCATGGCCCAAAACTAGCAAAGCATGTTCACTAACTTTGCACAAGTGTAGACTTCCATTCCACCATATCTCCATCCTCACATTCCCATAAGCACTATCTAAATCCCAGCACAAGTATACTCTCCATTCATCCAACCATTCCTTGATCCAACCTTGCAAACATCTCAAGCAACCTCCACCATTCCTCTTCTTTTGCAAGGAAGCTTTACAAATCCTGTAACACAAGCTATAGCACCATCTACTCCATTCCCTATTGTAGGTACTTCATCATCTTCCATGGCTGCTCAAGCTCTTGCACAAATCCAACACTTGTCCCAGAATCAACTCCCACCTCTTACGCAAAACTTTACACAAGTAGTTTCGCCATCTTCCATAAGCCAAACAGCACCTTTGACTCCAGGAGGGATGCAATCATCCTTCCCCTTCACTTCACAAGCTTCCACATCCACACCTTTTGTGCCAGGAGGGATGCAATCATCTTTCCCTTTCACTCCACAAGCTTCCGCATCCATACCATCTTTTCCAGGGTCAACACAATCATTTCCCTCTTTCACCCAGCAAACCTCTACATCATCTACTCTGGGGGCAACACAATCGTTCCCCTTTCAAAATCAGCAAACTTCCACATCACCTTTTTCATGGGGAACACAAGTGTCCTCTTCATTCTCCCCCCAACAAGCATCTACCCAGGCACAAGCCCAACAAAATTCCTTCACCACAGGAATGCCTTCCATGGGTTTTTCCAATCCACCATTCATATCCCAAACTCCCATTACATCTACCTTCCAGGCATCCACTGTAGCACAATTCCCACCTCACACTGGTTCTCATTGGGGTCTCACTCAAGAAGACATGAAATCCTTTGGAATACCAACTCACTCTCCTACATCTGTGTTTGCAAACCAACAAGCCACCTTCTCACAAGCAGTACAACAGCAACCATCTCAACCTCCACCAACCTCATCCTTCACAAGCTATCCATTCCCAACACCCAGTGCTTTTCAGCAAGTTCCTCCACCTTAGCAGAAAATTTCATCCCATTTCGCAAGTCATTTTGCCTAGCCATCTTTTTCTTCAAGCTTCCCTACATTAGTTCCATCCTTAAGCAATATGGGAATGCACCCGACTTATATCGGTCAACCACAGAGCCAAGTTCAGTAAGGACCATCTTATCAACAAGCTGCATCATTCCACCAGCCACCCCCATAGCAACCATACTTCCAATCATAGCAACAAACCCCCATCATTCCCCAACAGCAACAAGTTTCCTCCTATCAGTCACAGCAGCAAGTCCTAGTCATCCCACAACACCAGCAAGCAGTCTCATATCCACCACCGCAATATCCCCCTATGCTGCATCAACAAAATCCCCAACAAACATCACTCCAAAATCCACTCCAATCCACCTATCCTACTGGGCCATCTCTGTATCCCACTCCACAATACCCACCTCAAATAGAACCACCCCCTCAAACACCAATCAATGCTGAGTGGGAAGCCATGAAGAATTCTCTTAAAGAGCTTCAATCTGGTACTGAGAACAAAACTTACAAGTTTGAGGAGGTGTGTCCTTATTTGTTTGACCGATCCATTACTGCCATACCTTTCCCTAAGCACTTTGAGACACCTAAGTTTGATAAATATCAGGGGAAAGGAGATCAAGTCAATCATATTAAAGAATTCTATATGGCATGCCAAGAAGTGGCTTATAGTGATAACTATCTCTTACGCCTATTCCCCAAGAGCTTGGGAGGAACCGTTGTTGAGTGGTTCTACAAAATACCATGTGGGACTATCACAACCTTTGCTAAACTTTCTAAGAAGTTCATTGCCCACTATGCCCACAATGTTGAGAATGAGTTGACCTTGTCAGACTTCTACAACTCAAAACAAAAAGAAGGAGAAAGCCTAGCAGAATACTTGCAACGATGGCAGAACCTTACCACCAGGTTATCATACCAGCCACCTGAAAAACATTTGACCAAAATTTTTATTGATAATCTACATCCTAAGCTATCCCACTTCATGAGGATGAATTGTCTCCAAACCTATCAAGATATCAAGAGCAAGGGGATGGGTATTGAAAAGGCCCTCCTAGATGAAGGCACAATCTGACACTTCAAAAATGATGTCCAAAAACCCAGCAATGATAAACCTTGTTACTGGAATCGTAACAAGAATGTTGTTATTGATGGAGCCATTGATACCAAGCATGTCCAATTTGTTGTGGCTAGTCCTACACCAAATCCTGCATACCAACAACAACAAGCACCCATCCATCAGCAACCCACACAACAATATCATTCTCAGAATAATCAGCAAAATTATCAGCAGCAAGCCCATCAAGCTTATCAAGGTAATCCAAATAATCAAGTCAATGCCGTTAATGTTGCACCCAAACAACACAAGCCCAGAGCTCAAAATAATCTAAGGAAGACATTCACACCACTGGGTGAACCTCTGGATGTTATCTTTCACCGAATGGCCAAGGCCAACTTGATCATGTTTCCACCATTCCAGCCAGTTGATGATACCACTCCCAAGCCCAATTGGTACAAAGATCATGAATACTATGATTTTCATCATGTCAAAGGACACACTAATATGAAGTGTATGAGACTCAAAAACTATATCCAAGATCTCATTGATCAAAAAGAAATTCAAGTAGATGTACCTGCTCAAGCCTCACCAAATGCCAATTTGCAAATTTATCAGAATCTGTTCCCACAACACAATGCTAGGAACAACCAAACTAATACCAATCATTTTTAGAATCATGGTAAAGGCAAGCAAGAAGATCACACTACTGCCTACATCAATTATGATAAATTTGTTGGATGTATAACCCAAGTTGAGCCCATAGTCAATACCATCCATGTCAGAGGAGCAGATCTTTAATGTGCAGTTACTACCCGCAGAGGTTGGATCACTATTGCTAGTGCCCGTCCAAGGCCAGTACACAATGCACACAATGCACAGTATAACCTCATAGAACATCTTGGGAATACACCAGCCCAAATATCCATCTTGGACCTTCTCTGCACTTCACCTCTCCATCAGGAGATCCTTGACCAAGCTCTCAAAGAAGGACATGTCCCCACAAACATTAACACCACCCAGTTCACGACCCGTGTGGGACATTTATCTGTAGCTTGTGCTTTATCCTTCAAAACATCTGACATACCAGATGTTGCACCTGACTATAATCTTCCTCTCCAAATCGCTATTATGGTCAGAGACTTTTCCATCAAACGGGTCTTAATAGATAATGGCTCAGCCCTGAACTTGTGTACTTTGAAATTCATTCAGTAGATAGGGTTCACCCAGGCCGATATAGCACATGAAGTAATCACTATCAAAGCCTATGACAACTTGGAGCGTACCTCTGAAGGTACTATTACTTTTCCTATTCAGCTAGGCCCAGCAACACAAGATACTATTTTCCATGTTGTTGATCTTGACCTACCATTTAATATGCTCCTAGGCCAACCATGGATTCATTCCATTAAGGTCGTACCATCTACTTACCATCAGTGCATCAAATTTCTACATCAAGGCACTAAGGTTACCATCCATGCTGATCCCCAACCCTTCGCATACTATCATGTGATGGAAACATCATTCCCTCACTCCACTCATTGTCTTGGAACTGACATTGGTACTTCTATTGCCAACTCATCCCAATCCCATTGCGATCCAGAAACCATTCTCACATCCACCCTCTCTTCCATCAAGATCAATAACCAAGGCTATGGTGAATATAGCCTACATGATGCATTTTCCATAGGGTCTCTCCCACTTGATCCACATCCTCAAGGGCACCTGAGTCACCAAAGCCAGCCTATTGAAGAGCATCATGAAATCAAGAGAATGGGACCTATGACTTTTGAATCCCATGGCACATTAAATAGTTAAGAAATGGATCCTGACATTAATAGGTGGTTTTACAAAGATCCCCCACCACCTGACACTCAACTCCTTGGCTACTTCAAAGATAAATACCAACAATCGCACAAGTACACTACTGAGAAATGGAACTACCAAGGTGGTGGTCTAGGACCACAAGAAGGTGGAAGCAAAGACCCAATTACAGCATCCAAAAACCCACAACATCAGGGTCTTGGCTTTAATAACCCTCGCCTGCATATACAAGGGCCCAATACTGCAACTGGGGGCACCAACATGACTAGCATTCCCCTCTTAAATAGCCAAGATGACCTCGTAGAAATCAAAGACATCCTTGAAGAGAAAGAAATCAGATCCTATGATGATATCTTTGACGATGACACCCTCCTGGGGACTTTTTTCCTCCAACGACTTGCCATCAATCTCATAGAACTTCCCCTCATTCACCCTCAACTCATAGACTGGGACCAACCAAGCGTTGCACACATTGATGAGTTCCAAAGAACAGAAGCACTCCTAGAATTCATGGGGGCATCAGGCCCACACTCAGTTCAGGATTCAGAGTCAACTCACATCTACAAGCTTGACCCTGAAGGATACTTTGGAGAGGAGGCAAGCTTTAGTTGCAAAACAGAAATAGAAAGAGTAAAACATGAGTCCTTATGTGAAAACCCTTCTTGGGCACATTCAAATTCCAAAAAGTAAAAATAAAGAGTGTATCTTCTAGTGAAAACTTGGCAATTCAAGCGCTAGAAGATGAAGACTTGCCTCTTCCTCCCATCCAAGATTACAGACCTGAGTAGTCACCTATCATCATAGAAGAAACCAAGCTAGTCAACTTAGGTACAGAGGAATGTTTGAGGATCACCTACATTGCAACCAACATGACAGAAGGTGAAGAAATGGCTTTCACTACGCTCCTTCAAGAAGCTACTATGAACTTTGCATGGTCATACACACACATGCCTGGACTTGATCCTAAACTTGTTGTTCATCATCTAGCTGTAGACCCCAATGTTAAGCCAGTAAAGCAGAAGCTACGCAAAATGCATCCCAAAGTAGCTCTATTAGTAAAATCAGAACTAGAAAAGCTCCTGGATGCAAAGATTATCAGAGCTATAGATTACTCAGATTGGATCTCCAACATGGTGCCTATCACAAAGCCTTTAGGCAACATCAGAATATGTACAGATTTCAAGGACCTAAACAAGGCATGTCCTAAAGATGATTTCCCACTACCTAACATAGACATGATCGTAGATCTTACAGCGGGCCATGAAATGTTGTCACTAATGGATGGTTTCTTTGGATACAATCAAATTCATATAGCAGAAGTAGATCAACATAAAATAGCATTCATAACTCCATGGGGTACCTTCTACTACAACATGATGCCATTTGGGCTAAAGAATGTAGGAGCCACATATCAGAGAGCGATGATAGCAATCTTCCATGACATGATCCACAAAATCCTAGAGGACTATGTGGATGATATTCTCGCAAAATCAAAAACATGCCATGAACACCTTGACATTCTTGAGAGTGTGTTTGATCACCTGCAGCACTATGGGTTACGGCTCAATCCAAAGAAATGTGTCTTTGGTGTTACATCTGGAAAGCTCCTAGGTTTCATAGTATCATGATGAGGCATAGAGATTGACCCTAAAAAGGTCAAAGCAATAACAAAGATGCCTCCCCCAAGAACACTCAGATAGCTCAGAAGCCTACAAGGAAAGCTTCAATCAGTTCGTTAGTTCATTTCTCAACTAGCAGACAAGTGTCAACCTTTCACACATCTCTTATGCAAAGACACAAGCTTCAAATGGGATCCGATATGTCAGAGAAGCTTTGATAAGCTCAAGGAGTATCTAGCCAATTCTCCAATCCTAGTACCACCAATTCTAGGATGCCCTCTCATACTCTACATCTCAGCAACCACTATAGCATTGGGGGCACTCCTAACTCAGCATGATGATGAAAACAAAGAGAGATCCATCTACTACATTAGTCTAACTCTTGTTGGCTATGAGCTTAATTACTCACCCATGGAAAAAGAATGTCTTGCAGTGGTCTTTGCCACTCAAAAGCTTAGATATTACATGCTCAGTCACACAATCAGGCTCATTTCAAAGGTGGACCCCCTCAAATATCTACTATCAAAGATAACTCTCACAGGCTATATGGAAAAATGGATCATGATACTCAGCGAGTCTGACATCCAGTACATAGATTGGAAAGCAATCAAAGGGCAAGTCATTGCCGATCAGCTAGCAGAAGCACCATTGGTGGATGCTTATCCACTAATCATGGAATTCCCTGATGAACACTTATGTATGATTGAAGAACAACCAATGTGGAAACTATACTTTGATGGCTCCTACACATCACATGGATCAGGGGTAGGAATCCTATTCATCACACCTCAAGGTGACTACATCCCAAAGTCATTCAAGTTGGGATTTTCATGTACCAATAACATTGCAGAATATGAGGCACTCATCTTAGGTCTCAAAACAACCATCCAATGGAATATCATAGAACTGCAAGTGTTTGGAGATTCACAACTGATTATCAAATAAGTCCTTGATGAATATCAGACAAAGGACAACAAGTTGCTACCCTACAAAGAGCTAGTGGATAGACTGAAAGAGCATTTCTTGAATCTATAGTTCACATAGATACCAAGACTTCAAAACAAAGCAGCCGATGCAATGGCAACCATTGGATCCTTGTTAGAAATCCCACATGATGCATCATAGTATGAATTCCTAGTCGAGCAGCTACATACACTAGCTTATGAGAATGCCGATGCAGAAATGGTGTGTGTCTTGGTTGGTCCCTAGTCCCTGTGGTACCACGACATCCATGCATATCTAAAGAATGGTATCATATCTCCCCATCTCACCAATAACCAATGCCAAAACCTTATTTGTAGAGCTTCCCGCTACACTCTTGTAGCCAACACCCTTTATCATTGAGGGTATCACAATATCCTCTCTAGGTGTTTAGATTCAAACGAGGCCATCCTAGCTTTACAAGAGGTCCACGCTGGAATTTGTGGTGCCCACATGAGTGGCATAGTCCTAGCTAAGCAGTTGCTTCGAGTTGGGTATTATTGGCCAACCATGGAACATGATGCTTGCGAGTTTGTTAGAAAATGTTTACCATGTCAGCAGCATGTAAATTTGATTCATGCACCAGCACAAGATTTGCAGCCCATTGTGCCACCTTGGCCATTTTCATGTTGGGGCTTCGACCTTGTCGGCTTAATCACTCCCCTTTCCTTGGATGGACACAAGTACATAATCACTGCCATAGAGTACTTCACCAAATGCGTTGAAGCGATTCCACTCACCTTAACTATTGGCATTCAAATATCCAAGTTCATCCTTTACCACATCATTTGTCACTTTGGCATACCATCTACCATCTTTATAGACCATGGCACACCTTTTGAAAACTAGCATGTGGATGATCTGTGTGCTAGACTCCACATCCATCACCATTTCTCTAGTCCATATTTCCCTCAAGGAAATGGCCAAGCTGAGGCAACCAATAAAACTATCATGAAAATCCTCAAGAAGGTTGTCAATGATTCTGGTCATGACTAGCACCTCCAAATCAATCCCACCCTTTGGGCCTATCGTACTTCTTATCGCACTCCCACAGGAACCACCCCATATTCCCTTGTATATGGTGTCAAAGCCATTCTGCCAATCGAGGTTGAGCTCCCATCATTGTGAGTCTCCATGAAGAACTACACCACCGATGAAGACTATCATGTGGCCCGTCTCACACAGCTAGACCTGTTAGATGAAAAGAGACAACAAGCCTATGATCAACTGGTTGCATACCAGAATCAACTCAAAAGGAGTTATAACAAGAAGGTTCATCCTAGATAGTTCCAGGTTGGTGACATGGTCCTCAAAGAAAATCAAAAGGTCCAAACAAACTGAGAAAAGAAAGGCAAGTTTGAGCCTACTTGGCTGGACCCCTATGTTGTCACATCATGCTTTGGTTCTGGCACCTATCAGCTATCTACACCAGAAGGTGAGCCTTTGAATGATCCAATCAACATCATACATTTAAAGAGGTTCTATGCCTGAACCAAATCTACATATTCAGAAAATCCATAAAAATTTGAAAAAAGCAAAGAAAAAAAGCAAAAAAGAAGAGAAAATAATCATCCAATGGTGAAAACTTGGCAATTCAAGTGCCTTGGACAAGTATGTTGGTGAAAACCTGGCAAACAAGGCCATACATAGTGGAGCGAGTCATTATCTATCAAACTCCCATCCCCCCCCATCCCACTATCTCAATCCTTTTTCTCCCATCCCCATCCCCATCCACCATCCCCCAGCATTCCTCTTTTTCATAATCCTCCAGCAAATCTACAATCCTACCTGCACATATCTTGTACAATATCTTGTACCCTTCTCTTGTACCATATCCTGTATATCCTATATAGCATGATCCTTCCTGTATATCTTGTATAGTGAGATCTTCCAATCCCCAATCCTAAGTTTCTATACATATCTGTTGTATCTCTTTTCCCGTCCATTGTACATATCATCGTGTCTTGTTGTACATAGTCCTTGTCAGTCCTGTAGTAGCATTTGATCATCACACTTTGTCCTACCTAGCCTCCCACTTTTGCAACATCAATTGTTGACTATCCTTGATCCTCATGACCATCTTTGAACTACATCATTTTCCAATTAGCAACACAACATTCTCCCCATCAGCATCGGGTCTGCACAGATGTATGCTTCTATTTTGTCTGACCTAAGCTTAATCACAGGTCCCCTCAGTTGTATCCTTCCTGTCTGACCTAATCTTCCACCAATCACACCCGGTCTGTGTCGATGCATCCTTCCACACATTCAAACCAATCTTCCCACCATCAATCAAATCTATCACATCAATTCTCTCTCCTTGGCAAAGGATGTCTTTTTGGAGTTATTCATTTTGGTCTTGGATTTTGTCCTTTGGATCTTGTTCATCTTTTACGGCTTCTCATTGTTCTCTACTCAAGGTTGCCATGATCCTTTATATCATGGTGTGCAGCAACTAAGGACAATCTAGGGCAAGGTCTTTTGATCTTTTGCTTCTGCCTGTGAGTCAGTCATGTGTTTTTGGTTTCTTCAGCATCATTTCCACCATGCCTCCTCTGGGTTTCATGTGTGATGCTGGGGCAACCCTGCGTGTCTTTTTAGCGTCCGTCCTATGCAATGCTGGTGACAAGGCCTCGTGATCCCAGTATCCTTGGTAGGTCTCTAGCATTGCTATATTAAACTAGGTTTTGCTCTCCATGTTTGCACTTGGAGCTTCCCCCAATCCCCTACATCTTGCATCTCTAATATAGCTACATCCTGCATTTTGCATTCCATCTCATCTTGCATTCACCCATCTTTGCTCTTGGGAGTTTGGTTATTTATCTCCCCTGTTGGAAATTTGGCTAATGTGGATGCATAGATGTTGTCATTATGGAAAGATATGATCTCTATTGAGAGCGCAGAATCTGGAATACAAGTATGGCAAGTTGAAGGAAGAAATTGTTTAAGTATGGATACAGTGATCCTGACAGAGCACCCGATGAAGATTTAGTTGGTGACGTCCACTGGAGAAATATTTTTGTTTATGCATTTAACTAAAGCTTCTATAGAGTATGATGATACCCCATCTCAGTGCACATAAATTTTGGAGTAGTACGGAAAAAGTTATTCAAAGTTTACCGAAGACAGTTTTTGTAGACAGAACAGTTTTGGAGACAGTTTTAGCGAAAGAGTTAAGGGATTATTTTTGCTTGTCAAAATAATGACTTAACATTATGAAGGGATGACATCCTAGATGTTTACTCTTGGATAAAGATTTTGGAAGCTGACCATGTAAAGTTATTAGCTTTAATAACTCATATATTAGGCATACTTGAAATGTAATGAAAGATATAAGTGATGTGTAAAAAGAAAGAAAAGATAACTTGTGATAGTTGTATATTGTGATAGTGGAAAAGGCTATTGATGCGAAGTTGTAAGCAATACCATATTATAGTCAGAAAAATTTTGTATTACCTATTTGGGCAGTGAGATCAGCTGGTGATCAGGTTTTGTAATCTAACTCCTAACAGGGTTAAGGCTTCTAACAAGGCCTAAAGTCCTTTAACCAGGATAGATCTACTATATATTGTAAATTTACTCCTAACAGGATACTTTTGATTAGTGATCTTTGTGGGTACCATCCCCACCGGGGTTTTCCCTTGGCCAAGGTTTCCTCGAGAACATATGATGTGTTATGAGTTCTTTCTATTTACTGCTATGTTTCTTAATCAGCTTGATAATCTTTGTATGCACTAAAGTAATCTGTTATATCCATAAGTGGGCAAAAGAAAAATTTTGTGAAATAATGATTCACCCCCCCCTCTCAGTATTTCTTATTTCTAACAATTGGTATCAGAGCACAGTTACTCAGAGAAGGAACATTCAAGGAAAGCTTAGCAGCTTGAGTAAGATCTCTATGGATATGGATCAACTTCAGAAGAATCTTGAAGAAGCTCTTGAACAGATTGATATGCTTACTGATGAAAGAAACTCCTTAAGAAGAAAATATGAAGATGCAAAGAATGCTATTGACAAATTAAAAGGTAAGATTGAAGGTCTGAAATTTGAAAAGAAATCTGATATGCTTGTTGAAGATTGTGATGAATTAGAAAAAGAAAATGAGATCCTTAAGCATGAGTTGAAGATAGTAAATCTGAAGCTTAGTATGAAAGATGGAAATTTGAGATCTGATAATGAGAAATTGAAAATTGAGAATGAAGATCTGAGGTCAAGACTTGAAAAGGAAACATCCGAATCTAAAAAAGTAAAAGTGCAGTATGTGGAACTTGAGAAGTATAATAAAATTGTGAAAGGTGAATTAACTCAATCTAAATAACAACTTGAAAGGCTATATTCAAAAAGTGATAAGACTGAAAAACAAATTTCTTTTGAAGAACCATTCTTTGATAGGACTGGATTTGGATTTAGTATGTTTAGAACAAACCATGAAAGTAAGAAGCTAGATCTGAAGACATCTGAAAGTGTGGAGGAAATAAAGCTAGATGAGAACACATTGGAAGATCCACCTAAAAAAGAACCACCTAGAGAGAAAGAAGAATCAAAGTAAGAAGAATCAAAATAGGAAGAATCATCTAAAGGTATGCAAAGAGAATTCAAAGGTAGATGTTTTGCTTGTAATACTATTGGGCACATGAAGAGAGATTGCACAAGTAAGCAATTTAAATCTTTTAATGGACATTGTTATAATTGTCATGGTTTTGGACATAGAGCTAATGAATGTAGAAGACCTAAAGCAATTTTGAATAATTATGATAGAATGATTGAGAATACTAACAATGCAGATAACAAATCTATTGAAGAAATGAATCAAAGAAAAGTGGTAGTATGTTTTAGATGCAACAAAGCAGGACATATTGCTAGAAATTGCAGGTCACAGATTAACCAACAAGGACAAAGATTTGGAAACAATGGAATCATTTGTCAGATATGCAACAAATTTGGACACTCAGCAAGATTTTGCAGAATGAACAATGGAGGTTATCATCATAACCCTAACCCTAGGAACAATGCAAGAAGGAATGAAAATGCAGAAAACAAAGAGAAAGGTTGTTGTAGCAATAAAGATGAAGCAAAATTGGACAAAGGCATAGATCAAGGAGGTATAGTTAGCACTGAAAGTAGTCAGGAAGGTACTGTAACTAATGGTAAGGATGAATCTTTACCTGACCCTTCTTTAAGTACTTAAATTATGTAAGTTTCTGTAGTTTAGGACTTAGGATTAGTGTAGATTAGGAATTTGAATGAGTTAAGTTTTGTGTAGTTAGATGTAGTTTTATTATGTTGTACTAATGCTATGGTTAAGTGTCCAAAAGAAAATATTGTGTTTTGCGAGGTTGCAGAAAGTTTTATGGATGTAGGTTTGCCGAATCAGCTTTTTGAGGTTTTAGCGGCAAAATGAATGAATGCGATGTCAGATCGAGTTAATGTGAAGTGTTATAAGGTCGAAATCAAAGTCATTATGATTAAAAAGAGATTGAAAAGATATTTGAAAGAAGAAAAGTGAGTTGAGGATGATTTAAAGAAGTTTGGAAGCAGTTTGCAGCGACAATCATACCGAAACCCTAGATTTGCAAAGTTGAGGTATTTCTTGATCTTTAATCAGTTAATAAGATGGATATTTCTATGGTTCATAATGTTAAGGATAAGAATAGACCAAAGATTAAGAAAGAACCAGTAGAACCAACTGAAATTGATGACAGTCTAGCATTATCATCCGTACCAGATGGAGTAATGCACATTGAGAATGTTAAAGGATATTTAGGTTGCAAGTTTGAAACTTTGGGAGATGTAGATTTTAGTGATGATTATAGGAAATTGTACAATCAAGACATGTCAGTTAAACCAGCTTATGGGCACCTAGAGAATAATGAAATTATCAAATATTCCATGAAGTATGAATTCAATGATGAGGAATGTACCAAGATCATTTTAAGTAGAATCCACAATGGGAAATTCTGGATGGAGGACAGAGTTATTGATATAACTGCTGACCTAATTCATGAAGTTACTGGATTATCTAAAGTTGGAGAGATTCCACTGAATGAAAAGAACATGAGAAAGATTGTTTTAGACAACACTGGATCTAGTTATAATGGTAGAGGAATTGTGATAAATAAGATTAAGCAAGATGATGTTAGGTGCCTTTGCAAGATCCTAACAACTAAATTTTGTGGTAGTTCAAGGGAAGATGACATGGCTGTAGGAATGATTCATGTAGCTTATCTTATGTGTATTGAGAAGAAACCAGTAGACCTATGTGAAATTCTAAAAATTCAGTTATTTGAGAACTTAGAAAAGATTAAGAAGGCTAAGTACACACAGTTTAGGTTTTCATCTCTGATAACCTATATGTTTTTCCATATTTTGAGAAGATTTCTTTACATAGTTGATTGGAGTGACAATGTGAACACAATGGAAAGAATAAACTCAGTCTACATGAAGCACCTTTTTGATAAAGTTAATGACAATGTGAAGCTTGTGTTGAAGACTTTTCAGAATATTGTTAAGAACAAATCAAGGATTCCTCATTCCTTAGTTGAAAAGCATAAAGATGACATTTGTTTTATAGTTGACACTGATTTCACTTACATTGAAGCAATTGAGCCTAGAATGGAATTCATAGACCCTCTTGGCTATGAAATATCTGAAGCAGAAATAGTAGGATATGTGAATAGATTGTTAAAGTGTGAGTTGGATGGTCATGCAAATAAGTTTGGAACCTATGAAGAGAATTTCAACTTTGCAATAAGTTTGAGAGAAAAGAAGCAATCTAGTAAGAGAGTTGAATCTACTATGAAGAAAATATTTAAAGAATTTGGTATGTCAAGTCATGAGTTTGACATAGCTAAGAAGACTGTAGAAGCCTTGAAACAAAGTGAAAATCTTGTAATTCCACTTGAGACATCAAGTGCAGATCCTGTTGATCCTATTGCAGTAAAGGTAAAAGTTGAAGTACCTGAAAAAGATGAAGGAGATAAATCTTTTTCTCCTATTCCTAGTAAAAGAGTAACAGTGAGTACAACAGGACCCGACAAGAGATAGAAAGTGGTTGTACCAGCTGTACCTAGAAATGTAGTAGTAATTAAAGATGATGATGTAGTTTCAATCAAGAAGAAAACTTGGAAACCAAGAATTGAAAGAGTTAATGAAGATATATTAAGCATGGAGACTTCACTAAATTGAATAAATTCTATGATCTATATGGATCATTTGATAGATTGAACTTTGAAAATGAAATGGTTACACACATGATTGTGGCGGATAAGAAACTCAGCACTATTCATGGTAAGATCCTAGAAGATTTGTATAACAGACTTATGAATAGAAAATAGAGAGCACAAGAAGAGGACATAAAGATGAGAGAACATGTAATCAGATAGTTCTATGAAGTTAAGGATGAAGATCATTTGAAGAGATTCTTGAAGTCTCTTGGAACCTTATTGAGAACTAAGAGAAGAACAATCCTTATAATGGGAGGCAAAAAGGAGGAAGTACAGAAAGAGACAGAGCAAGTAGTAATGCAAGTTCTTGCAAATATAGTTGCAGAAAAGCATGTTGAATCAGACCCTCAATAGAAGCAATCAGAGGAACTGCATACAGAGAAAGTTGGTATTGAAGAATTCTCATCTTCTTCACATATCAATATTGGCAAAGAATCAATGGATATTGAAGGCACCAAAGTGACTCTAGAATCAGATGATGCTATATTTCATGATCTAGGAAACATTGTTGACAATTTGGCTTTGGGAGACCAAGAAAAGGTCACAGAATCAGAGAAGAATACAGAGGCAGAGGAAGCACCAACTGTATTAGAATCAGTTCCAGCAGAACAGTCAGCTAAAGGCAAACAAATTTTGACAGAGGCCACTACCTCTAGTGCACCTTCTATACCAGTTGAAGACATTAGTGCACCTAACAGTAAGAAGAGGCATATTGGTTCAATGTTTGAAGACCTTGGAAAAGAAGTTGAAGATGATGATCAGCTTGAGTTCATCACATCTCTGAATAAAATTATTGGAAAGAATAAGAAGGTGAAAGACCTTGAAGGCAAAGTTAGAGTTTTGACAAAGAAACTTGAGAGTGTGATCAGCACTAAGTTATCTGAATCAGATCCACTTGAGAAAGCTAAAATGGTAATGAATTCTTTTGACTCTGAATTTTCTAACTTGAAGGATATTGCTAAAATAAAAGTTCAGGAAGACTTTGAAGCAAAAATGCAACAAACTATAAGTGTAAATATTTGAAATGATATTGATAGTTTAGATGTATGCATAAAGAATTTGAGGAGACATTTTGAGACTGGAAAGAATTTGTACATACAATGCACAAAATTAGAAATCATAATAGTTGAAGAGGATAAGAAGATCAGAGAGAAGTCAGATGCTATTATAGCTGAGACAAACACCTTGACAAGCCTTAATGTCAAGATAAGTTCTGTAGAGAAGAACATAAGGAAATTGAAAGATGAAATCAGAATGATAGAAGAGGAGAAGAACAGAAAGATGATTAGGGTTAACATCTTGAGAGAGCATATCTCAATCAAGATATCAATTGTTGAAGATCAAATTGAGCAGTGTCTTTCAGCAAAGACATCATTTCAGAAGTTTAGCTTCAATTCCCTGCAAGCTTGTCAGACAGTAGCATACAGATTGAGTACTCTACTCAATGTTGCTAAATCCATCAGGAAGTTATGGGAGAAAGATTTTGAATCTTGGAAGTTAGATTTTGGTGATTTTGTTGCAAGCCTATTGGCTTTGCAATAACTGATAATAAGGTATAAAGTTTTTGAAATTTTTGTACACCCTATCTTTGTCATTGTTGTCAAAGGGGGAGAGATAGCAAAAAATTGAATATATGTTGAGGAAGGATACTCATAGGGGGAACTATTATATGGAGTATGATATTGTATACATATTGTATAACTTTTGGCCACAAAATTTTGTATAAGTTTTTTCTTTGAAGTTTTGTTTGCACACTTAGCCAATTTTCCCATATGTTGCCACCAATGACAAAGGGGGAGATTGTTGGAAATTTGGCTAATGTGGATGCATAGATGTTGTCATTATGGAAACATATGATCTCTATTGAGAGTGCAGAATCTGGAATGCAAGTATGGCAAGTTGAAGGAAGAAATTGTCTAAGTATGGATACAGTGATCCTGACAGAGCACCCGATGAAGATTTAGTTGGCGACGTCCACTGGAGAAATATTTTTGTTTGCGCAGTTAATTGAAGCTTCTACAGAGTATGAGGATACCCCATCTCGGTGCACATAAAGTTTGGAGAAGTATGGACAAAGTTATTCAAAGTTTACCGAAGATAGTTTTTGCAGACAAAATAGTTTTGGAGACAGTTTTAGCGAAAGAGTTAAGGGATTATTTTTTCTTGTCAAAATAATGACTTAACATTATGAAGGGATGACATCCTAGATGTTTACTCTTGGATAAATATTTCAGAAGCTGACCATGTAAAGTTATTAGCTTTAATAACTCATATATTAGGCATACTTGAAATGTAATGAAAGATATAAGTGATATGTAAAAAGAAAGAAAATATAACTTGCAATAGTTGTATATTGTGATAGCAGCAAAGGCTATTGATGTGAAGTTGTAAGCAGTACCATATTATAGTCAGAAACATTTTGTATTACTTGTTTGGGTAGTGAGCTCAGCTAGTGATCAGGTTTTGTAATCTAACTCCTAACAGGGTTAAGGCTTCTAACAAGGCTTAAAGTCCTTTAACCAGGATAGATCTACTATATATTGTAAATTGACTCCTAACAGGGTCCAATATCCCTAACAGGATACTTTTGATTAGTGATCTTTGTGGGTACCATCCCCATCGGGGTTTTCCCTTGGCCAGGGCTTCCTCGAGAACATATGATGTGTTATGAGTTCTTTCTATTTACTGCTATGTTTGTTAATCAGCTTGATAATCTTTGTATGTACTAAAGTAATCTATTATATCCATAAGTGGGCAAAAGAAAAGGTTTGTGAAATATTGATTCACCCCCCCCTCTCAATATTTCCTATTTCTAACATCTCCTTCTTCCTAGGTCCTTCTTTCTCTGTTTCCTTTCGAGAAAATTCCACAACGTTTACTCGCATTATTTTATAGAGGGGGCACAACCCCTCATTCCTCTAAATTCTAGCCTTGGGCATCTTATTTTCTTGTCTTTGACACCTTGCCACTTGCAGCATCGCATCAAAGAGGGCCAAAATGTAGACACCTAAAAATCCTTTAGAAAATAAAGTATTTTTATTTTCTGAAAAATCCCTGATGACATCATCATTTATTAATTAATTATTTATTTAATTAATTAATTTATTTTTATGCCATTAAATCCCTTTATCTTAATTAAAAATATTTAATTAAGAAATCCCTCCCAAAAATGTTTAAATCTTATTTAAATATTATCTCCCTATTTATTAATTATTTAATTAATAAATTGACCAAAAATCCCAAAATAAATAAATTATTTATTTTTTGCCCAAAACTTGGCCAATTTCCTTAAGACTAACCTCTTCCAGAATCTTCTAAATCCTTCTTTAATTTTGATTAAAGACTAATCCCATCATTTCCTAACCCTAATCCCAACTCAAAATATTTAATTAAGATTAAATATTTAATCCTCATGTTTATTAAATTCATTTTAATAAATATTCTCAAGCCTAAACGATGGAAATAAATAAATCTTTATCTATTTCCTAAAATCCATATTTATCCTAAGGAAATTCTAGACTCTTCTAGAAAGTCCTAATCCTAAATTTAATCCTAATCCCCCCCCTAATCCTGTCACATTCCCTAACCAAGGTTAGCCAACTCCTAAGCTTAACCCAAAGTCAACAAACTTCTAGAAACTTCTCTTACATGCATTAAGTGCATTTAAGGCCTCTTTATCCCTCTTACATGCATTTATCATGCATTTAAGAAGCTCCTCACCCCTTTCTTACACCCTTTGACCTTAGGCACATTTCCCAAATTGTGCACATCCCTCCCATCTTTCAACCCAATGCCCTTATGACACTTGTCACAAGGAGGTGGCCCTGAACTAGCACAATCCATGTGCTCCCCTTTGAATGAATCTTGGCCTCTCTTAAGGATTTTGATCCTGGCCACTCATTCCTCCTTCCCAAATCCTATAAATGCTCCTCATTTCCAAGAGAAAAATAACCATTCACCTTTCATTTCAAGCATTGTTATCATGCCCATTTAGCTCTAGACTTAGCATAATCATCTTAATCTAGCTTACTTTCAAGCATTTTAGCTCATCCTAATTTAGTAATAATGGATTAACATAGTTTATTTTATTGTTTTGCATAAGCATAGCATCATATCACATCTCTATTTGGTTTAAAATCAATCTTAGCATAAGCATCATATAGCTTAATCTTCATTTCAGCATCATTTGGATCCTTGAGGCCTTAGGGGCAAATCAGGTGTTCTATACCTATTTTGTGCCATTTTGGGGGTTTTCATGGATCTCAATCCATCCTAAAATGCATAAGGAACATGCTCCAAGTGCTTAGAGAACACACCCACATCCCCTTAAGCAAGAGAAAATCAAACAGTGCATGGGTGCACCTATTTAAGCTCTATCTGAGGTGGCTTAGTTTAGAGTTTTATTTGTTTTGAATTGATTTCATGCTTAGACTAAAATCTAATCTTTGTTTGGCGTGAGTCTTTTAAAACATGTATCCTCAAAAGCCTTGTCCACAATGATCATAGGAATATATGATCAATTAGGAATCTATTGGTTGTCATTTTGGCATTGGATGAAGTTTGAGAACTTCCTAAGATCCTTGTGACACTCTCTCGTATGTCTTAGGGTCCTCTAGGAACTTCCAGACCTTAGGAGTTGCTAGTTGCCTTCATTTGGTTGCACTCTATCCTAGAACCTATTTTATTTTATTAGATCTTGAGTAGGTTTAGGTGGCTGGTAAATTATATTTAAGGGCCATTTTTGCATGGAAAATGGAAGATCTCAAATGGGTCTTGCCTAGATTTGGCATGCATAGTACCTATAATGCCCAGTTTTACCCGCAAGTCAGAGTTGACAGTCATTTTTTGTAGTTTCTAGCAATTGGCTAACCGAGCAAGTTAGTGTGAACTGAGAATGTTAGACTGAGAAAGTTAGTGGTGACTAAGAAATTTAGTGGTGACTAAACAAGTTAATGTGAACTGAGCAAGTTAGACCAAGAAAGTTAGTGGTGACCGAGCAAGTTAGTGTGAGCCGAGCAAGTTAGTGTTAACCGAGCAAGACAGGATTTATTGAAGTATAAAATTTAAGTATAAGTTTAATACTTTAATTTCTTATACTTTAAGTTATACTTGTATAAATAAGTTAGGCACCTTCCAGGATGACTGAGATAGGTTTCAACTTCATAGGAGTGAAGATGCAACTTCTAGAATTTGAGATTTCAAAAATTCAAACTTAGCCAAATTTCAGGCACAGGAGGTTTCCATAGATGTACCATTGTGTTATGATGTGGAATTTTTGTATAAACTATATATGTTCATTACTTGTTTTTTTAAGGTTATTTGGTGCATTTAGATTCTTATATAAGGTTTAGGGTTCAAAATTTGCGTTTAGGGTTGTTGGTGGACTAGAACAACCCTAAGGCTTCCTAAACATTCCTAAATATTTCTAAACTTTCCTATTCTTTGATACAAGTTCTCATATGTCTCTAAGGTATGTTTTACTTCATGTGTGATGTGTTTATGATGTTTGGGTTAAGGGTAGAAAACCTAATGACACTCACTTATTATGCTATTTAGAGTTTCTACCCAGCTTGAAAGCCTTTAGAAAATGTTGGTATCTTGATCTTCTTTTAGCTGCTATGCGGGAAAGATTACCCCAACCCTAGGTATGGCCTAGTTGTTATCACTTCTTGGTGAACCTTGGTGTTTATCTCCTAGCATAGGGGAGTAGGCCTTTTTGTATCCACATGATTGGGTGGTAAATATTTTATTGAGGTATCTTTTGTGGTCACAATGCTTATGGATTCATGCTTATATATTGTTCCAGTTTGAAGAAAGAAGACTCTTGTTTATCCTTCATCATTTCTTGTCAAATATAAAGTAAAGTTATTATTGTAACCTCCTAAGAGGAGATTAATGTAATATGATCTTCATTGTAAATTCAAAGTGATGTATTTGGAGTGGGTAGAATTAGGAAAAGGGAAATGGGAAAATATAAGCCTTATGTAAATGATGTGAAAAGGTTTTGTAAGGTTTCATGTAAAGGAGTTTGTTGATTAAGGAAAAGTTAGTGAATCAAATGTAATGATTTCATATGTGTAATGTTTTAGATGTGTAGATGAAACTATTATGTAGAATTAACACTTTAAATGTTATATTATAGACAAAGGGTACTTAAGGATATAGATGGATTCAAATGTTAAGTTGAAATGAAAAGCATTTTGTATTTTCCTTACAAAGAATCTTCAATGCTATGAGGTAGTTACTTAATGGATTTAAAATGAATAGTTCATGAAATAGAAGGGAACCTTAGGGGAGGATTCTAAGATAAACTATGTTTAAGATTTGTTCAAGTAATTCATTTTAAAAATTAAAAAAATTTCATAAATCACTTCTTAGGTTTTCTTATCTAAAGAGAATCTTTGTTCTCTTCCCTGGTTCCCTTTTGGGGCATGACAAAGCTAGATCAAAGAAAAGATCAATTCAAGGCATTTGAAATGACCCCAAACCACTTACTTAGAGGGATAAACATTCTTAACATGGAAGTGCTTCCATTTTAAGACAATACAGACAAAAGTTATAGTTACATTACCACATACCTTTTCTTCTATGTCCTTCAATGGATTTAGCTTATGTCACACTCCATCCTTTGTCAGGGAATAGGTATTCACATGACCATCATGTACAACATGCTATTCAAACTACCATGACCTACCCAACAACTTATGACATGCATCCATAGGTATGACATCACATAGTACCTCATCATGGTATCTGCCAATCTTAAACTTTACTAGGCACTTCTCACTCACCATGACCTTGTGGTCATCATGCACCCAGGTGATCTGTTATAGGTGTGGGTGTTTCTATCTCTTGAGCTTCAACTTTGTGACCATCTCTTCTGACACTAGATTTTTAGTGCTTCCACTATCAATAATCACATCACAACACTTACCCTCACACTTGCATCTAGTGTGGAACAAGCTCCTCCTTTATTTAGGTTCATTCTCTCCACTTAGCAAGACTCTTCTGTTAATTAGTGTTTCTCCTCTTTTAGCATCTTCAGAATGTGATTATTTGGAATCTTCATCTACATGTACAACTCTAGCCAGACCTTCAGTTCTCCTATCCATCCTTCCTTGTCATTGAGGACACTCATATGCCCTATGACCTTCTTCTCCATAGTGAAAAAATGTTCCACTGAGGCCTCCTCTTCCTAATATTTTTCCTCTTTCTCTTCCTCTCTAATCTCTATTATTTTGATTATGGAAACAATTGAAATTATTTCCTCTCTGATTTTGACTACTACTAGCCTCATCCTTCTTTTTTAGATCTTCATTTCAGCCTCCATATGACTATCCATTGGATCCTCGACAATGACCTCTTTTGCTTTGTCTTCTTTCAAACTTCTTGTTTAGCTTTTCCTCTACTTTTAGGGAAAACTAGTATGCCTCTTCAATACTATTCATTCAAACCAAATTCAACTCCTCTTGAATGCTTGGCCTTAACCCATTAAGGTAGTAGGTAACTTTCTCCTTATCAGCTTCCGCATGGCCTATTCTGATGAGGATTCAATAAAACTCCTCTGTATACTCCTGAATAGATCTTCTTGCTTGCTTAAAACCTTGCATTTTATTCAATAGGTCAAGCTCATAATCAATAGGAATGATTTATCTCTTCAATTTATCTACCATTTGATCCCATCTTGTGATTTTATCCTTTCCTCTTCTATTTCACTCCAACTGAATCTCTTGCCACCAGATCGTCACATGACCCTTCAATCTGGCCTTTACAAACTTGGCCTAATTAGGATCCTTGATATCTTCATACTCAAAATATTCTTCTAATTCATTGATCCAGTCGATCAACTCCTCTAGGTTAAGATTTCCTAAAAATGTAGGAACCTCAATCTTAGGTCTTTTCGTGATCCTAGAAATGGCCCAAAAAGTTCTTTCTTCCTCTTGATTGAATATTTCACCTTCTCCTTCCTGATCAAAATTTCCTTCTTCCTCAAGTTCATCCTCACTTTCATCTCTAACAATAAGATTCATTCCTCTACGAATCTCTTCTTGCAATGCTCACACTTGTCTCTAGAGCACTCTAACCTTAGGTGTCACACTACCAACTCTTTCACCACATTCCCTTTATGGAGGCATTTTCGTACTGCTCACCAAAATCCTAAACAATGGTCCTAATGAAAACTACCTCACAGTCAGTGATCTATCTACACACTCAAGAACTCCTACTTTGATACCACTTGATGAAGGATACTCCCCTTGATACCACAAACACATAACAGAAACTGAGAAACAATAACAATTTACAAGAACAAAAAAAAGGCTTCTTATTATCTCCACAAATGTAGAATTACAAATTTTAGAATTACAATATGCAAAGCCATAGGGGCATTTTCTCTTGCAATATTATGTAGGACAAAGCCTCTAATCATTACCTAGATCTACCCAGAACTTCCCTAGACAACACTATGGGCCTTCTTTATATATGCAATTTCCACCGCCCGAGAAGGTTCCAGAAATTTAGCCCTTAAGGCTAACCATCCAAGAATTATTTTATTTTTCTCAATTATTACAATAGGGTGGGCTCAAAAGAATTACAAAATATATTTTTAGGTAGCCCAAGTTCTGGAGGCCATAACTTTCTAACCATAGCTCCATATTTCTATTATAACCACTTTTCAGAAATGAAATGACCTAATATATAGTGCCTCACTTGCGCAAGCTCCAATCAACTGGGGGGTCGATCATAATCTAGAGCCTCTAAGGCCTTCAAAATTGACCTGAAAGATTTCATACCCAAAAAACTCAATAACTTCACCAATACAAAGGATGTGGTAATGAAACTCAACTGGTAGGCTGATATGACGAAGATGAACCTCCATCTATGAAAGTAGAACATTCTGAGATTATATGACCAAGTTACTAAAAATAGTAAGTTTCCATAACTAATAGCTCTACATAAGATATCCCTTATTGAAAAGAAACCAAAAATATTTTTGGGTGACGCAAGATTGCTCTTACACCCAGGATGCTCCTACAGCATCTTGATTCTCAGTTTACATTTGATGATTCTCGATAGTATTTTTCAGATGCTCGATAGACTCAGCTTATCACTTCGGTAGATAACCAAGATCTTCAATATATGTAAACCTACCATATTCTTTAGATTCCTTGATTCTTTGTTAATCATTCTTTTTAGAAAACTCATAAACTTTTACATTAGCACTTTCTATCATTTTATTAGTAGCCTTGTTGAAACATTTATAAGCTTTACTCTTAGTAGAATATCCTAAAAATATTCCTTCATCACCTTTAGAGTCAAATTTACCATTCCTATCATCTTTTAGAATATAACACCTACTGCCAAAGATTCAGAAATAACTTACATTCGGTGTATAGCCAAACCATAACTCATAAGGTGTCTTGTTCATGTCTTTCTTCAGTTGAACTCAGTTCAGGGTGTATACTGTAGTGCTAACTTCTTCTCTCTAGTACATTTGTGCAACATTTTCTCAATCATCAATGTTCTGGCACAATCAAAATAAATTGGTTCCTCCTTTTAGCAATCCCATTCTGCTGCAATGTCCTAGGTGTAGAAACCTATCTTTTGATTCCATACTCATTACAAAAATTAGTGAATTTGTGAGGCCTCACCCCGACCCATCATAGCATTTTTGACCCATTCACATTTTTACACCTTATGACTTGATACTTTGATGTACTTTTGATCATTCTGACAGAGATCTATGATACTATGTTGATGATGGTGACTATATTATGTGGATTAGAACCTAGAATATGTGGTTAATTTTGATTATGCATGTTTAGATATGTGAAATGATGAGAAGATTGGATCATGATTAGATTTGATTATTTCATTGATGATATGTCATCATGATTATGGAATTACTATGTTTAAGCATTATTGAATGAAAACTTACAATTAGAATTGAATTCTACACATTGATTTATGTTGTTAATTATGAATTGAAAATGTATATTTCATGTGATTTTATTACATTGGACTACTGATGCTCGATTTTAGTGTGTAAGAAAGAGAACCATGGAACTAATTAGAGAATCAAGGCTAAACATATGTGAACTAAGTAAGCCAAGGTTTAATCTGATATGGGATTAAAAACCTCGTGGTAATGTGATCTGGTTGTAAATGTGAATTGCATGTGTGTTACTAGTGTAACTTCATGTTGTCATTTAGGAAATGTCATTTTGAATGTGATGTGTAATTGTTAGTGTCACTTGACACTTGTTATGTGTTTATGTATTTTCATGTCTACTAAGGTTGGTAATGTAAACCTAAGCCTAACTGACTCATTAGGAACCTAATCAAATCCCCTTGTTGGAGATACTTGCAAGTCCCACCAATTTGATTATTTAGATTCAATTCTTTCTAGCCACTTCTTGAGGCCAAAAAGAGGTCCTAAGGGTCAAATTTAGAAAAATCTAAGTACCTTAGTGATAGGGGTATGGGTTCGGAATATTTTTAACACATCTAGAACCCCCTAGTGGCCTTGGTGACCCTTTTTATGACCCATTTTCTACATGATACGAAATTTGGATTGAGTCTTGACCTTTACCCAACCCCACACTCCTTTCCAATTTGACATTTATGATAGGGGACAAGGAAAAACCAAAAGACTTTAGGGTCAAGTCTGAATTTAATGTTGGTAGGTGGGTAGAAGTTGAAGGTCTTTTTAGAGGCCCTTGGTAGAGTTAGTGGGTGTTCACCCACTCTCTAATTTTAGAGACAATTAAGTTTGGAAAAGGAAGAAGGAGAAGGAATAAGGAGCTCAACTCAACTTCATTCTTCCATTTTTTCTTTGGATTCAAGGTTGGTGGCTCTACCATGAAGGAAACTTCTTTCTTGAAACTCATGAAGAAGATTGTTATATAAATTGTAGTGTAGATTTGCTTATCTTTCTTGCCATGAAAGAGTGTTTATTGCATCTCATTTTGTTGTTTGTCTGCGTTAAAGGAATATGTGAGAGCTTGTATGTATGTTCTTATAGATCTCTCCATTGTTGTGTTGGAAATGGGATTGCATATGGATTTTGCTTCATTTCTTGTTTTCTTATTTTTGAGAATGTTGTTTCATGGGAGTTAAGGCATTACTCACCCTTTGGGAAGGGAAGAAGTGACCTTTGGTGAAGGGGTTAGTTGGGATCTCTATTGTAGTGAGAATTACTTCTCTTGGAGAAGAGGGAAAAAATTCATGGGGTATGGGATCCATGAAGCCATCTTTGTATTATTGCATGTTGAGGATGCTAATGAGGAAAGTTGTGAATGAAATATGAATTCATGTAGCCTTGAGAGACATGAAAATACTTTTGTGAAAAATGTAATATGTTGGCATTCTCCTACTTGGAAAAGCCCACATTCACCCTTCTCAATGAGTTTGGAAAGCTCATTTGTAAAGCCTTGGATGGGAGTTATTTGTTGTTGTGTATACATGTGTTGCAAGAATTTTGTAATGTATACCCATTTAGCCTCGGTTCTCCAAGCTCAGGGGTGGTCTCATTGAGACCTAGGTTGGGAGGTGATCTTCCCATGGTTCTCCTCATGTATTTTCAGGTTTGAAGTCAAGATGATTGTGAAAAAAGTTTGGGAGAATTCTCTATTTTGGTGTAGATGTGTGAGAGCAACTTTAATGTTGCATGGTTAATCCTTTTGTATTAGATTCATCTCTTGTTGAGTGTTGTAATGCTCATATTGAAAGCTTTATCAAGTAATATGTGAAGGGCTCTTATTCATTATGTAATAGCTTTATTAAAGGAAGAAACATTGTATGCTATCCATTTATTGTATAGATCTTTTATCTTGAAGATTTGTAGTTGTATGTTGAAAGATTACCAAAATGTAAATGAAGAATCTTATTTTCATGCCTATTGTATTCTATTCTTTGGAATAGTGAAGTGAATCTTTCATTGTAAAATGATATCCAAAGTTGACAAGAAAAAAACCAATGTATTAGTTTCATAGAAAGTAAAACTTTATTGGAATGAAAAGTTAGTAATCTCTTAAATGTTTGATTGTAATTTTCAAGTTCATTACATTCAATCTATTCTTTGAACAAACTTCAATTTCAATAGGATCAACACTTTAGTTTTGAAACCAATATTGCAACCTCTATTTCCTCCAAAATGAAGCATGATAACCATGAATAATAAACATGTTAGAATACAAATGTAAAATTCACAATTACTAATATTCAATTCATAGTCTCCTTAGTGTAATGCACTAATTGAATAATCAAATGCATACAATTAGCTCTCCTATAACAAGCAAAGAAATCAATATGATAGAGCAATGGAAAAACAATACAAATGACACTTCCCAGATTTTTAGAGAAAAAATGCTCTTTGGAATTTGTATGGGAAGGGAAATAATTCTCCTTTCCACAGAGAATATTCCCTTCCCAAGATGCTCTTCCTAATTATAGTTAGTATTCTAGCCCCTAACATAACCTTGTTGTTAATTACTAATTTTTAAATTAATAAAAAGATTTCATAACATAACTTGTTTAACACTTCCCTTCCCATAAATGAGCATAGGTATGTAGTGGCAGAGGTCAAATTAAATAAACAATATATATATATATATATATATATATATATATATATATATATATATATATATATATATATACATATATACATATATATATACATATACATATATATATATATACATATATATATATATATACATATATATACATATATATATATATACATATATATACATATATATATATACATATATATACATATATATATATATCTGTATGTGTGTATGTGTGTCTATATATATATATATATATATATCCATGCCTTGCTTGCTTGTTTATATATATATAAACAATATAT
>BSBK01006342.1:1332500-1397500 GCA_027943335.1 Chamaecyparis obtusa | reverse complement strand
AGAAAAAGTAGCAAGAGGGTGCTGGCCCAAATAAAAAGGACTAGTAGTGCATTAACAACACATTAATGTAACCAGTCACAGCAAATAAATAGTTTAACAGTATAATCACTAGTCTATATCTACCCCTATAAAAAATATAAACCACAGTACTAATCAACCAAATTAAAATAGAGTATCTAGATCGAGCAGTAGCAAGTAAAGTATCAATTAAAAACCACACAGGGCTGAACAAAAAGCTGTAAAAATTAACATCGACCCCATAAAAAAAATAGGGGGTCTTCGGGCTAGGCCCAGGCAAAAATAACCAACACATGGGAAACAAAATTAATTTTTCCCCCCCAACTGCTTAGACAACAGGGTCCTTGCCCATTCTTCCTGTAGAAATAGGAACAGGTCCTTGTTGTCCTCATTCACTTCCAGAGTACCACCTGCCAACTTCTCCTACACATGACAGAGAGTAGTAGCCAAAGCGTGCATAACCTTCAAGCCAAATTTGTTGGTCAGCATACATTGATTCATCAGCTCCTGCATGTTTTTCTTGATGTCCACAATCTCTCTGTCTAGGTTCACGAACCTCCTTTTAAGAGTACCTTTGACACTGTCCTCTAGGGCCTTGGTATTGTAAATAGAGGGGGGCTTATCCTAGGGGTCTTGTGCAGGACTCAGGGGTGGTGATGCAGGAGCATCGTGGGTGTAAGAGCAATCTTGCATCACCCAAAAACATTTCTATTTTTTGAATTCAATAAGGGCTATCTTGTGTAGAGCTGCTATTTATGGAAAGTTACTACTTTTGGTAATTTTCGTATGTGCTCAGAATGATCCGAGCAAAATTTTGGAAAATGGCGGAAAATGGCGGAAAATGATTTTTCTTCAAAATTTCTGTTCGGGTTTCAAAATTTATTTTGAGCCGACTATGATGTAATGAAATGTAAAATAAAAATAATTCTAAGTTTGGTCGGCCTTATTGGCTAAAATTCTGGAACCTTCCAAGGCGGTGGAAAATTGCCTATATAAGGAAGGCTGTATTATTGTCTTAGGCAGTTCAGAATAGTTCTGGGTAGTAGATCTGGGTATTGATTCGAGGCTTTGTCCTACAGAATATTGTAAGGGAATGCCCATGTGGCTTTGCATATTATAATTCTAAAAGTTTGTAATTCCACATTTGTGGAGATAATAAGAAGCCAATTTTCTGTTCTTGCATATTGTTGTGGTTTCTCCATTTCTGTTATGTGTTTGTGGTATTAAGGGGAGCACCCTTCATCAAGTGGTATCAGAGCAGGTTTTCTTGAGTGTATAAACAGATCACCGACTGTGAGGCAGTTTGCACCAGGACCGTGGTTAGGGTTTTAGCGCACATCGTGAAAATGCCTCCATGAAGAGAACGTGGCAGAAGAGCTGGTGTTGTGACACCTAAGGTTAGAGAGCTGCAAAGACAAGTGCGAGCATTGCAAGAAGAGATTCACAGAGGAATGAATCTTAATGTCAGAGACGAAAGCGAGGATGAAGCCGAAGAAGAATATCAAGAAGGAGAAGTTGAAATTGTGAACCAGGAGGAAGAAAGACTTTTTCGGGCGATTTCCAAGATTGGAAAAAGACCTAAGATTGAGGTTCCTACATTTTTTGGAAATCTTAACCCAGAGGAATTGATCGACTGGATCAATGAATGTGAAGAATATTTTGAGTATGAAAATGTTGAGGATCCTGATAGGGTCAAATTTGCGAAGGCCAGACTGAAAGGTCATGCGAAGATATGGTGGCAAGAGATTCAGTTGGAGCGAAATAGAAGGGGAAAGGAGAAAATCACGAGATGGGATATGATGGTGGATAAATTGAAGCGACAGTTCATTCCTGTTGATTATGAGCTTGACCTACTGAAGAAAATGCAGAGTTTGAAGTAAGCAGAAAGATCTGTTCAGGAGTATACAGAGGAGTTCTATCGACTTCTCATCAGAACAGGCCATGCAGAAGCTGATAAAGAGAAAGTTGCCCGATACCTTAATGGGTTAAGGCCAAGCATTCAGGAGGAGCTGAATCTGGTTCGAATGAACAGTATTGAAGAGGCATACCAGTTTGCCCTAAAAGTAGAGGAAAAGCTGAATAAGAAGTTTGAGAGCAGACAAAATGGAAGAGGTCCCGGTGGACGATCTGGTGGACGGTCATATGGTGGCCGAAATGAAGATTCGAAAAAGAAGGATGAGGCCAGTAGCAGTCAGAATCAACGAGGAAATAGTTTCAATCGCTTCCAGGATCAGAATAATAGAGATCAAAGAGGAAGAGGAAGAGGACAAGGATCTGGAAGAGGTGGCTTCCGTGGAACATGTTTTCACTGTGGAGAAGAAGGTCATAGGGCATTTGAATGTCCTCAGCGCCAAGGCAGAATAGATAGGAGAAATGAAGGCCAGGTCAGAGTTGCACATGTAGATGAAGATGCCAGATCATCAAATTCTGAAGATGCTGAAAGAGGAGAAACGTTGATTAACAGAAGAGTCCTGTTGAGTGGTGAGAATGAACCTGAGCAAAAAAGGAGCCTATTTCGCACCAGGTGCAAGTGCAAAGGTAAATGCTGTGATGTGATTATCGATAATGGAAGCACTGACAATTTGGTGTCAGAAGAGATGGTGACAAAGTTGAAGCTCAAGAGACAGAAACACCCACATCCATATCGGATTGCCTGGGTAGAGGATGACCACAAGGTCATGGTCAATGAACAATGCCTGGTGAAGTTCAAGATTGGCGGACACCAAGATGAGGTATTGTGTGATATCATATCTATGGATGCATGTCATATGTTGTTGGGTAGACCATGGCAGTTTGACAGATGTGCTGTACATGATGGCCGTGCGAATACCTATTCCCTGACAAAGGATGGAGTGCGACATAAGCTAAAACCATTGAAGGAGACCGAAGAAAAGGTATGTGGTAATGCAAGAATAACATTTGTTGATGGAAGGAAATTCCTAGATGGTATGAGGCATGAGCATGTATGTTTTGCTTTAATTCCAAAAGCTGGTAAAAAGGAAGTAGAAGATGTTCCTGTAGAAGTTGCAGATTTGTTGAATGAGTTTCAGGATATTGTATCCGATAACGTGCTTGATGGATTACCACCAGTCAGGAAGATCAGTCATCAGATGGACTTGATCCCAGGAGCGAGTTTTCCGAATAAGGCAGCACACAGAATGACACCTGCAGAAAGGGAAGAGTTGAACAGACAAGTACATGAACTGTTACAGAAAGGTTTGATCCGTGAGAGTCTGAGTCCTTGTGCTGTACCAGCGGTATTAGCACCAAAGAAGAATGGAGAATGGAGGATGTGTACAGATTCTAGGGCAATAAACAAGATCACAATCAAGTACAGGTTTTCATTGCCACGAATGGATGATATTATGGACTGTTTGAGTGGAGCTGTGTATTTCTCAAAGATAGATCTGAAGAGTGGATATCATCAGATTCGGATCAGAGAAGGAGATGAATGGAAGACTGCCTTCAAAACAAAGGAAGGACTATATGAGTGGTTAGTCATGCCTTTTGGGTTAACCAATGCATCGAGCACTTTCATGCGTCTCATGAATGAGGTTCTGAAAGAATTTCTGGGTAAGTTTGTCATTATTTACCTAGATGATATTTTGATCTTTAGTAAGACATTGGATGAGCATATGATGCATATTCGTATGGTATTTGAGAAGTTGAGAGAAGAGAAATTGTTGATTAATTTGAAGAAGTGCAGTTTTGTGAAGAAAGAGTTGGTGTATTTGGGGTTTGTAGTTTCAGGAGAAGGTCTAAAAATGGACCCAGAGAAGGTACAGGCTATTCTTGAATGGCCTACTCCAAGAAATGCTACTGAGGTAAGATCTTTTCATGGTCTAGCTAGCTTTTACAGAAAGTTTATCAAAAATTTTAGCAGTATTTGTGGACCCTTGACTGAAACAATGAGAGGGGATAGAAAAGAGTTTAAGTGGACTAATGGGGCAGAAAAGAGTTTTCAATTATTGAAACAAAAAGTTACAGAACAACCTATTTTAGCACTTCCAGATTTTAATAAGGTGTTTCAAGTAGATTGTGATGCTAGTGGTACTGCAATAGGAGCTGTTATGAGCCAAGAAGGTAAACCTATTGCTTATTTCAGTGAGAAGTTGAATGATGCCAAGAGAAAATATTCTGTTTATGATCAGGAATTTTATGCTATAGTTCAAGCATTAAAGAAGTGGAGACACTATTTGCTTCCTAAGGAGTTTGTTTTGTATACTGATCATCAAGCTTTGCAATGTTTGAATAGTCAAGGAAAGTTGAATCAAAGGCATTTGAAATGGGTTGAGTTTTTGCAGAGTTATACATTTATTTTGAAACACAGGAGTGGAAAGTCTAATAGGGTTGCAGATGCTCTTAGCAGAAGGCAACTATTGCTGACAGAAATGCAGATTGAAGTGGTTGGGTTCAAGGAACTAAAGAATTCGTATCCAGAGGATCCTGATTTTGGTGAAGCTTGGAAAGCTTGTACAGAACCTGTTACTCTAGACAGGACGAAATGGTTGGATTTCATCATCTAGGATGATATGCTATTCAGAGGAAGTCAGTTGTGCATTCCACGAAGTTCTATGAGGGAGAATCTCATCAAGGAGAAGCATAGCGGAGGATTGGCTGGACATTTTGGTCGTGACAAAACCCTTTCTTTGGTTAGTGAAAATTATTATTGGCCACAATTGCAGCAAGATGTGAAGAAGTTTGTACAGAGTTGCAGAGTATGTCAGATGGCGAAAAGAGTGAAGCAGAATACAGGGTTGTATCAGCCATTACCTGTACCAGAGAAGCCTTGGGAGGATATTAGCATGGACTTTGTTCTTGGTTTACCGAGGACTCAGCGGGGACATGATTCAATTTTTGTAGTAGTTGACAGATTTTCAAAGATGGCACATTTCATTCCCTGCAAGAAGGCTAATGATGCTGTTCATGTAGCAGAATTGTTTTTCAGAGAAGTAGTGAGACTTCATGGTTTGCCAAAGACCATAGTTTCAGATCGGGACACTAAGTTTGTTGAATATTTCTGGCATACATTATGGAAGAAGTTGAAGACTGATTTGAAGTTCAGTTCATCACATCATCCACAGACTGATGGACAAACAGAGGTGGTGAATAGAAGTTTGAGAAATTTGCTGAGATGTTTGGTTGGAGATAAGCCAACAGGATGGGATTTGATTTTACCACAGGCGGAATTTGCATACAATAATTCTGTCAATAGGAGCACTAGTAAATCACCATTCCAGATTGTATTTGGAAGTAGTCTGAGAAATGCATCTGAATTAAGGAAGATAGATAAAGGAGAAATAAGTAGTGCTGAAGCTGAGGATTTTGCAGAACACTTGAAGAACATCCATGAGGAGGTGAGGAAGCATATTACCAAGATGAACGCACAGTATAAGGCTAAGGCAGATGAGAAAAGGAGGTATAAGAAATTTCAGGTTGGTGATGAAGTCATGGTTCATTTGCGGAAGGAGCGGTTTCCAGTTGGTACATATAACAAGCTGAAAATGAAGAAGTTTGGGCCATGTAAGATACTGAAGAAGCATGATTCAGGAAATGCATATGAGGTAGAATTGCCTAGTGAGCTGAATATTTCACCAGTGTTTAACATTTCAGATTTGACAGAGTATCACGAAGGAGGTGTTGAAGATGAGGTTGCAGCAGCACAGTGGAGTATTCCAGCAACTAGTTCAGACACTAAGGAGATCGGAGATATACTAGACAGTCGTGTTGGCAGAAGCACAAGGAACAGGACATATGAAGAATATCTGGTCAAGTGGAAAGGACGACCTATTGAAGATTCATCATGGCTAACAAGGGTGGAGGTTAACCGTCTTGGTTTTCCTCTGCACACCTGAGTCGTGAAAGGGTCACTTCTCAAATTACCCTGGGTGTCTGATGCAGGAGCATCGCGGGTGTAAGAGCAATCTTGCATCACCCAAAAACATTTCTATTTTTTGAATTCAATAAGGGCTATCTTGTGCAGAGCTGCTATTTATGGAAAGTTACTACTTTTGGTAATTTTCGTATGTGCTCAGAATGATCCGATTTCTTTCTTGGAGGTTCATTTTGGTCATATAAGTCTGCCAGTAAAGTTTCATTGCCAGATCAAGTGTATATTGGAAGATATTGAAGATTTTCGGTATTGGCAGCAGGGGATAGAAACTTTGAACTCAGTTTTGAAGGCTTTAGAGGCCCCGTATGAGGTCGAATTTTGGGCTGAATGAAGCTTGCTTGATCCAGGCGTTGTAGAGCTCCTCACGCCCTTTCCAAAATGGGGTTACAATAGTCAATCGGGTCAACTGGTGATGACTTATGGTCTTCGAAAGTTGGGTCACCTGAAATGGTGAAAAATGATTTTTCTTCAAAATTTCTGTTCGGGTTTCAAAATTTATTTTGAGCCGACTATGATGTAATGAAATGTAAAATAAAAATAATTCTAATTTTGGTCGGCCTTATTGGCTAAAATTCTGGAACCTTCCCAGGCGATGGAAAATTGCCTATATAAGGAAGGCTGTAGTATTGTCTTAGGCAGTTCAGAATAGTTCTGGGTAGTAGATCTGGGTATTGATTCGAGGCTTTGTCCTATAGAATATTGTAAGGGAATGCCCATGTGGCTTTGCATATTGTAATTCTAAAAGTTTGTAATTCCACATTTGTTGAGATAATAAGAAGCCAATTTTTTGTTCTTGCATATTGTTGTGGTTTCTCCGTTTCTGTTATGTGTTTGTGGTATTAAGGGGAGCACCCTTCATCAGGTGGTATCAGAGCAGGTTTTCTTGAGTGTGTAAACAGATCGCCGACTATGAGGCCTTTTGCACCAGGACCGTGGTTAGGGTTTCAGCGCACATCGCGAAAATGCCTCCACGAAGAGAACGTGGCGGAAGAGCTGGTGTTGTGACACCTGAGGTTAGAGAGCTGCAGAGACAAGTGCGAGCATTGCAAGAAGAGATTCGCAGAGGAATGAATCTTAATGTCAGAGACGAAAGCGAGGATGAAGCTGAAGAAGAATATCAAGAAGGAGAAGTTGAAATTGTGAACCAGGAGGAAGAAAGACTTTTTCGGGCGATTTCCAAGATTGGAAAAAGACCTAAGATTGAGGTTCCTACATTTTCTGGAAATCTTAACCCAGAGGAATTGATCGACTGGATCAATGAATGTGAAGAATATTTTGAGTATGAAAATGTTGAGGATCCTGATAGGGTCAAATTTGTGAAAGCCAGACTGAAAGGTCATGCGAAGATATGGTGGCAAGAGATTCAGTTGGAGCGAAATAGAAGGGGAAAGGAGAAAATCACGAGATGGGATCGGATGGTGGATAAATTGAAGTGACAGTTCATTCCTGTTGATTATGAGCTTGACTTACTGAAGAAAATGCAGAGTTTGAAGCAAGCAGGAAGATCTGTTCAGGAGTATACAGAGGAGTTCTATCGACTTCTCATCAGAACAGACCATGCAGAAGATGATAAAGAGAAAGTTGCCCGATACCTTAATGGGTTAAGGCCAAGCATTCAGGAGGAGCTGAATCTGGTTCGAATGAACAGTATTGAAGAGGCATACCAGTTTTCCCTAAAAGTAGAGGAAAAGCTGAACAAGAAGTTTGAGAGCAGACAAAATAGAAGAGATCGCGGTGGATGATCTGGTGGATGGTCATATGGTGGCCGAAATGAAGATTCGAAAAAGAAGGATGAGGCCAGTAGCAGTCAGAATCAGCGAGGAAATAGTTTCAATCGCTTCCAGGATTAGAATAATAGAGATCAAAGAGGAAGAGGAAGAGGACAAGGATCTGGAAGAGGTGGCTTCCGTGGAACATATTTTCACTGTGGAGAAGAAGGTCATAGGGCATTTGAATGTCCTCAGCGCCAAGGCAGAATAGATAGGAGAAATGAAGGCCAGGCCAGAGTTGCACATGTAGATGAAGATGCCAGATCATCAAATTCTGAAGATGCTGAAAGAGGAGAAGCTTTGATTAACAGAAGAGTCCTGTTGAGTGGTGAGAATGAACCTGAGCAAAAAAGGAGCCTGTTTCACACCAGGTGCAAGTGCGAAGGTAAATGCTGTGATGTAATTATCGATAGTGGAAGCACTGACAATTTGGTGTCAGAAGAGATGGTGACAAAGTTGAAGCTCAAGAGACAGAAACACCCACATCCATATCGGATTGCCTGGGTACAGGATGACCACAAGGTCATGGTCAATGAACAATGCCTGGTGAAGTTCAAGATTGGCGGATACCAAGATGAGGTATTGTGTGATATCATATCTATGGATGCATGTCATATGTTGTTGGGTAGACCATGACAATTTGACAGATGTGCTGTACATGATGGCCGTGCGAATACCTATTCCCTGACAAAGGATGGAGTGCGACATAAGCTAAAACCATTGAAGGAGACCGAAGAAAAGGTATGTGGTAATGCAAGAATAACATTTGTTGATGGAAGGAAATTCCTAGATGGTATGAGGCATGAGCATGTATGTTTTGCTTTAATTCCAAAAGCTGGTAAAGAGGAAGTAGAAGATGTTCCTGTAGAAGTTGCAGATTTGTTGAATGAGTTTCAGGATATTGTATCCGATAACGTGCTTGATGGATTACCACCAGTCAGGAAGATCAGTCATCAGATGGACTTGATCCCAAGAGCGAGTTTTCCGAATAAGGCAACACATAGAATGACACCTGCAGAAAGTGAAGAGTTGAACAGACAAGTACATGAACTGTTACAGAAAGGTTTGATCCGTGAGAGTCTGAGTCCCTGTGCTGTACCAGTGGTATTAGCACCAAAGAAGAATGGAGAATGGAGGATGTGTACAGATTCTAGGGCAATAAACAAGATCACAATCAAGTACAGGTTTCCATTGCCATGAATGGATGATATTATGGACTGTTTGAGTGGAGCTGTGTATTTCTCAAAGATAGATCTGAAGAGTGGATATCATCAGATTCGGATCAGAGAAGGAGATGAATGGAAGACTGCCTTCAAAAAAAAGGAAGGACTATATGAGTGGTTAGTCATGCCTTTTGGGTTAACCAATGCATCGAGCACTTTCATGCGTCTCATGAATGAGGTTCTGAAAGAATTTTTGGGTAAGTTTGTCATTATTTACCTAGATGATATTTTGATCTTTAGTAAGACATTGGATGAGCATATGATGCATATTCGTATGGTATTTGAGAAGTTGAGAGAAGAGAAATTATTGATTAATTTGAAGAAGTGCAGTTTTGTGAAGAAAGAGTTGGTGTATTTAGGGTTTGTAGTTTCAGGAGAAGGTCTAAAAATGGACCCAGAGAAGGTACAGGCTATTCTTGAATGGCCTACTCCAAGAAATGCTACTGAGGTAAGATCTTTTGATGGTCTAGCTAGCTTTTACAGAAAGTTTATCAAAAATTTTAGCAGTATTTGTGGACCCTTGACTGAAACAATGAGAGGGGATAGAAAAGAGTTTAAGTGGACTAATGGGGCAGAAAAAAGTTTTCAATTATTGAAACAAAAAGTTACAGAACAACCTGTTTTAGCACTTCTAGATTTTAATAAGGTGTTTCAAGTAGATTGTGATGCTAGTGGTACTGCAATAGGAGCTGTTATGAGCGAAGAAGGTAAACCTATTGCTTATTTCAGTGAGAAGTTGAATGATGCCAAGAGAAAATATTCTGTTTATGATCAGGAATTTTATGCTATAGTTCAAGCATTAAAGAAGTGGAGACACTATTTTCTTCCTAAGGAGTTTGTTTTGGTGAAGCTTGGAAAGCTTGTACAGAACCTGTTACTCTAGACAGGACGAAATGGTTGGATTTCATCATCTAGGATGATATGCTATTCAGAGGAAGTCAGTTGTGCATTCCACGAAGTTCTATGAGGGAAAATCTCATCAAGGAGAAGCATAGCGGAGGATTGGCTGGACATTTTGGTCGTGACAAAACCCTTTCTTTGGTTAGTGAAAATTATTATTTGCCACAATTGCAGCAAGATGTGAAGAAGTTTGTACAGAGTTGCAGAGTATGTCAGATGGCGAAAGGAGTGAAGCAGAATACAGGGTTGTATCAGCCATTACCTGTACCAGAGAAGCCTTGGGAGGATATTAGCATGGACTTTGTTCTTGGTTTACCGAGGACTCAGCGGGGACATGATTCAATTTTTGTAGTAGTTGACAGATTTTCAAAGATGGCACATTTCATTCCCTGCAAGAAGGCTAATGATGCTGTTCATGTAGCAGAATTGTTTTTCAGAGAAGTAGTGAGACTTCATGGTTTGCCAAAGACCATAGTTTCAGATCGGGACACTAAGTTTGTTGAATATTTCTGGCGTACATTGTGGAAGAAGTTGAAGACTAATTTAAAGTTCAGTTCATCACATCATCCACAGACTGATGGACAGACAGAGGTGGTGAATAGAAGTTTGAGAAATTTGCTGAGATGTTTGGTTGGAGATAAGCCAACAGGATGGGATTTGATTTTACCACAGACAGAATTTGCATACAATAATTCTGTCAACAGGAGCACTGGTAAATCACCATTCCAGATTGTATTTGGAAGTAGTCTGAGAAATGCATCTGAATTAAGGAAGATAGATAAAGGAGAAATAAGTAGTGCTGAAGCTGAGGATTTTGCAGAACACTTGAAGAACATCCATGAGGAGGTGAGGAAGCATATTACCAAGATGAACGCACAGTATAAGGCTAAGGCAGATGAGAAAAGGAGGTATAAGGAATTTCAGGTTGGTGATGAAGTCATGGTTCATTTGCGGAAGGAGCGGTTTCCAGTTGGTACATATAACAAGCTGAAAATGAAGAAGTTTGGGCCATGTAAGATACTGAAGAAGCATGATTCAGGAAATGCATATGAGGTAGAATTGCCTAGTGAGCTGAATATTTCACCAGTGTTTAACATTTCAGATTTGACAGAGTATCACGAAGGAGGTGTTGAAGATGAGGTTGCAGCAGCACAGTGGAGTATTCCAGCAACTAGTTCAGACACTAAGGAGATCGAAGATATAATAGACAGTCGTGTTGGCAGAAGCACAAGGAACAGGACATATGAAGAATATCTGGTCAAGTGGAAAGGATGACCTATTGAAGATTCATCATGGCTAACAAGGGTGGAGGTTAACCGTCTTGGTTTTCCTCTGCACACCTGAGTCATGACAGGGTCACTTCTCAAATTACCCTGGGTGTCTGATGCAGGAGCATCATGGGTGTAAGAGCAATCTTGCATCACCCAAAAACATTTCTATTTTTTGAATTCAATAAGGGCTATCTTGTGCAGAGCTGTTATTTATGGAAAGTTACTACTTTTGGTAATTTTCGTATGTGCTCAGAATGATCCGATTTCTTTCTTGGAGGTTCATTTTGGTCATATAAGTCTGCCAGTAAAGTTTCATTGCCAGATCAAGTGTATATTGGAAGATATTGAAGATTTTCGGTATTGGCAGCAGGGGACAGAAACTTTGAACTCAGTTTTGAAGGCTTTAGAGGCCCCGGATGAGGTCGAATTTTGGGCTGAATGAAGCTTGTTTGATTCAAGCGTTGTAGAGCTCCTCACGCCCTTTTCGAAATGGGGTTACAATAGTCAATCGGGTCAACTGGTGATGACTTATGGTCTTCGGAAGTTGGGTCACCTGAAATGGCAGAAAATAATTTTTCTTCGAAATTTCTGTTCGGGTTTCAAAATTTATTTTGAGCCGACTATGATGTAATGAAATGTAAAATAAAAATAATTCTAAGTTTGGTCGGCCTTATTGGCTAAAATTCTGGAACCTTTCAAGGTGGTGGAAAATTGCCTATATAAGGAAGGCTGTATTATTGTCTTAGGCAGTTCAGAATAGTTCTGGGTAGTAGATCTGGGTATTGATTCGAGGCTTTGTCCTACAGAATATTGTAAGGGAATGCCCATGTGGCTTTGCATATTGTAATTCTAAAAGTTTGTAATTCCACATTTGTGGAGATAATAAGAAGCCAATTTTCTGTTCTTGCATATTGTTGTGGTTTCTCCGTTTCTGTTATGTGTTTGTGGTATTAAGGGGAGCACCCTTCATCAGGTGGGGTAGGAATGGGGGTTTCCATGGCCTGCTTGGGGTCAGGAACAGGGTTGTTACTAGGCTTAGGGGGCTCGTATGGTCATTCGAGGAATCATTCATAGACTCAGTGGTTTGGGAGTCTTTCTCAGTCATGGACTATTCTTTAGATGTCATTTCCAGTAGCCTGGTTTTACATTGCTCCTTGGCGAGTCTGTTTGACCTCCTATGACCCGAGCTACTCAAATCCACCTCCAAACTAACCTGGCTCTCCATCATTTTCCTTTTTTTGGGCCTACATTCAGTTTCTGAAGTATTGTCATTCTCCTTCCTATTTTTAATTTCCTCAGATTCAGAGACATAGGACACCCCCTAGCCATCCTTCTTATTAAATGGGTTTTTGACACATTTTTTTTGGTTCTTGCTTTCTTTGGCACCCGGCTCAGGCTCCTAGATGACACAAATGGACTGGGAGGAGGACTGGGTGGGATTTTCAGTTTTGGCTGGGGAATCCTAATGGGGCATTTCTTGGATAATTTTTTTTTTTTTTGGGGGGGGGGAGGGTTGGGGTGCCAGGCAGATAGCTTTGTGGAACTGGTAGATGCAGAGAAGGAGGCCCTAATGGAGGATAGGAATAGGCTTATCTGGGTTATCCTTAATATCAAGAATGTTACTTTCTAAGGAGTGCAGAAGATAGAAAGGGATGGAGATTAAATCTTTGTTTCTAACATGGTTCAAGAATGGTAAGTGGTAGTAGTAAAAGACAATAAACTTACCTTCCAACATGAAGTATTTCATCACAATGAGGCATGTTTTTGGCCATAAATCTGGTAGCTCCTCCTTGTTGAAGCCCCCCCACTTTTTCACCGGTAGCTCACCATCCTTGAAGAACTGGTTGAGGCTGGTAGGGTCAGGGGTACAAATGGTTTTTATGTATTTTCTCCCTGTCATAGAAATCCCAGTCACCTTGGCTATGACCTCCTCATTCATCTGAAAGTGGATGCCACCAATAGAGACACTCCTATTGTTCTAGGACGACATGAACTATTTGGATATTTGTTCGTCATGGCCCCCTCTTCATTCTAATAAATCATGTTGACTATAAAGGGGGCTGGAATAAAAATCTTAATATACTACTTGAATATGATTCCATATCCTCATGTTATAGAACATCAATGATAGCTTTTCATTATAATTATTTGCAAGTTAAGGGCAATTTTGTATTAAACTCCTCTTTATACGTATCCCATCTTTTAATTCTAAGTTGTTTTTATTAGAATGTGGAATACATTCTTATTAGAATTTTATTATTTATTTAACTTTGTCTTATTAGCCTTTCACATAAGTTTGTCCTTATTAATTTTAAAATTAATTAGAATCTTGGATGTTAATTAATATATTATTAGAATAATTTTAAAAGAAAATTTATAGATTTAGTGATGGTTATTTTGAGGATATTTAATTATGAATATTTTATAATTAGTCTTAAAATCAATTTAAAGTTGTTAAAATTATTTTAAGATTATTATAATTAGAATGGCTCAGTAAATTTGATAGTATATTTAGGAATTAGTTTCGAATTTATTAATTAGGTGGGATATTTAGGATAATTGTATATAGATATGGTTTGGAAGCCTTGCTCTTAGTATTGTGTCATCCCTATTGAATTGACTAATTGTGTAGAATCGTAATTGTGGAATAAGGATGTTACTCAAGTTTAAAAGAGTCTTAATTAATACTTGTGTATAAATCAATAATTATTAAGTGTTAACATCTTAATTGAACCACTCTTCTACTCATTTTTCTCACTGAATGGTGTAATACAATCTAGTATATTTTAATTACTCCAATTCTTATAGTTAGATGGGAATGATCTATTAACAAATTAGCATTGTGATATTATTTTAATATATTATATTTAATCTTGAGAGTATTTTATGGGTAGAATCAATTCAAGACTAGATTGGAAACAATTCCTTAATGGTGGCCTCTAGTGCTGATCTATTTAGTAACCTGATTTAGGTGGAGCCTTTGAGAGGTGGGTTGTTAGAGGTTTTGTGAGAGGGTATCATCTTCTATCTTGAGATACTCTTGACTAATTCTATATGCATTTCTAGTAACTATTTTGACCTTAATATTATAGTTTTCTCCTTGTCATTGAGTGGGCTTGTGATATTGGAGATATAATAGAATTATTAGTTATGAGTGAACTTTAGTAGTAAGATAACATTCTTTTATCTTTATTGAAATTTATTATTTTAAAATTCAAAACCTCCTTGGGATATGTGTGTATATTAGATACTTAACTTTGAATCTCATCCCTATTTCACTTAAGTTGGTGGTAACTGATGAAGAGACTGTGCGAGGACTCTACCTTAGAAAAGGTTGCATACCTGCTTTGTATTTCATAATACATATACAGTAAAAATATGATGTTTTGAATTCTTGTTATGATGATCTAGTATGATATGGTAAAAAAAATATTGAGTTGAACTACGAAGTCTTTGAGCATGAACGTAGGCAAGGCCATCAATGATGAGCCCCTGAGGCTTAAGTCCAATCCTATAGGGTTTGTCTTAAAGTTTTAAATGAAATTATTTTATATCTTCTCAATAATGATTCACATTGCTAAGATATCAATAAAGTGTTTGTTTATGATCATGTATCTAATTTTTGGACCTATTTGTTTAGACATGTGTGTAGATATAGGTGTTGGACATGGTGGTTATAATGAAAAAGCAAGGTAGCGATATCTAGGTATGTAGTAATAACAAATTGTTAATTATGTATGACAATTATTATGATCTATTGGTTTTCTTGACTTCTATTTACATAATATCAATGAGATTCTGTTATGCTACTTTATTGACAAAAATAAAATAAAAATTTTGCATGTTTTGTTGTGTAATTTATGTCCTTGTGCTGAGGGAACGTCAGTGGGACATTACATTACAAGCTAGTTAGATTAACAATGTAATATTTATATCATAGAGTAAATATATAAAGGAAATGTTGAATAATTTTTTTATAAGTGATTGTAAACCTATTATTGGAGTTGATGAGTAAACAACCCACAACTCCCACGAATACCTAGATGCAAACATCTATCATAGAAAGAGAGAAGCAAGAAGCTAGAGAGGTCTGAACGCATGTATCCATGAAAGAGGAGACAATCTTGATGTACAAAAACAAAAGTTGCAATTCAATAAAATGAATATTTCTCAAATGATGTTATTAAACAAGAGATATCAATCTTTATAAAAGGAGATAAAAACCCTAAAAATGGTGAACAAACCTAGGTTGCATGATAATAATTAATAAAGTAATTAATTATTATATGCCTAAAGTTTAGCTAAAGAAGAAAGAGATAATAAGGGACTTATTAATTAAATCAATATTATTCAATTAATAAGTAAATACTTTATTACTCTAACATCCCCCCTTAAGATAAACTTTGGGAGAAGCTAAAAATCTAGAAAGAACTACTGAAAGCAAATGGGTCCCATAAAAAAAAGGCCTAATCAGGTACCCAAGTACAAAAGAAAGTCTCTATAAAGTGGAGAAATAGAGAAAACCACATGAGAAAAACTCTACTCCAAAAAGAGACGAAGACTAGTTTTAAGGACTGGAGAAGCCTCCAAAACTAGGAATGTTCCAGAAAATAGGAACAAGGATGAACATGTAGAATATCACTGAAGAAAAAAGCTACAAACTCTCACTAGAAGTAACTGATGATCTGAAGATCCTCCAATAAAATATGACCAGGTAGAGAAGATTGTAACTTGTATGAGTTTCCTCAAATGACACTACTTGAATCAAGAGGAAAACAAAGGAAAACAATTGAAGTCAAAGATACAGAATACTATAATTTGTATGAGTGCCCTCAAATGACACTACTCGAATGAGGAGGCAAAAAAAAGGAAAGCACCTGAACTCAAAAATACAGATGGTATAAAAACACCAAAAGTCTAAAGAGATGGTCAATCAAATCTAGAAAAGTGCACCAAAAAATAGGAAATCAAGAGTGTCCATATGGTAAATGATCCATCTCACCAGAATGCATAGGTACCCAGCCACTACATCTACCTCTAGTACATAGAATCAAATACTAAATACATAGATTACACTATCGAACCAAGGAAGTAGTAGAGCCAATAGTAGAAACCCTCCATAATGCTGACAAGGGAGTAATGACAGGTTCACTAAAAATATCATCCAATATGAACTGCATGATGCCAGGAACATTGAAGATGCAGAGAGAGTACAAATACAAATAAAGATACCTGATGCTTTAATGTCATTGGAGGAATGCTCACATGACAAAAGTATATATAAAATAAAGGCAAACATCAAACCCCCCTGGAACTTTATAATGGAGTGCGAGTACAACGAGCACAAACATGTGAAAGATCCTATACATGCAATAGAATGACACTTTATGTTAGTATGTGTGCATAAAAGAATGCTACAAAAGTGAAGTATACACTGCTCAAAGAAGATAAAAGTCTTCAGAAATAAAAGAACAACCTAAGATGAAAAAAAAGTGACGTATACCCAGAAGGTCGACTTTGACCTTGAGGTCAACAACCTCAAAATCTTACAGAAAGATACCATAAATAGGTATGAAAGAAGTGGAAAATAGGGCAGGATAGGGGAAAAACCAAATCCAAGGTAAAGACCCATTCAAGGCATTTGACATGACCCAAAACCACTTACTCAGAGGGCTAAACCAATCCTAAATGGAAGTGCTTCCATTTTCCAACGATACACTAAGATATTGTAAAACACTAATTAGGTCAAGATTAGTATGATATAAAATTTGTAAGGATGTCATTTCTAAAATTATCTTTATGGAGTAGCTGCACTCAAAGACATCTGAAGTTTAGAAAGGGTTTTGACAGAAAGATTTGGAAAGAAGTATTCAGTTTAACAGAACACTTGTAAGGATATTGAGAAATTTTGAAGGATATACTCATCACAGAAAGGTGATATCTTTATTGTATTTAAAGGATCTGATATCATCAATTTGAGTTGTATTTCATTCAGGTCATATATCACTGGGTAAGTGCACAAAGATGGGGGAACAAAAAGATGCCACTTTTCTTTTTGGCCCCCCATCGCAAATAGTGCGCATGCACTAAAGGGCATGTGCCCTATGGCTTGGGTTGCCCAAGCCTTAGGGTTGGGCAGCCCAAGCCATAGGGCGTGCGCCCTATAGGGTATACACCCTTTTGAAAAAGTTATATATTTTTGCTGCATGCGTGTTTGAGCTCATTTTGCTTTCTCAAACCCATGTTTTCAGCTAAGAGGATATTTGAAAGTGTGCACACCCTATTATAGTTGTTTGTGAGTTGATTATTTTTGTTCATCCATCGATCAAATGGCTCCATGACATCATCAAGTTCAATCTGGGAGAAGAGGTAAGTGTTTTTACAACTTATCATGCCTCTTATTTGTTTTAAAATTTTAGTTTTGTTGCAATTTATTTTTGTTTAAATTTTTTGTGTAATCAATGTTTTAAAATGTTGTTTTTTTAATTGCCAAGAAGAAATAATCTCCCTCCACCAAACCCTCTGTCTCCTCATGAAAAACCAAATGAAGAACCGAATGAAGAAAGAAATGAAGAAAATGAACCTCAATTGCCTCCACCAATCAAGAAACCTCCTCCTGGAACACAACAAAATTTGTTGAACCAAATTGAAAGAGGGCAAAAAGAATTAGAATCTTTAATTAATAGGTTAAAAGATTCTAGTGATACAAATCCCGGAAGGGCAAGACTTGCAAAATCATTGGAAGCAATCTTGACCCACGTAAGCATAGTTAGTGGGCAAATTAATTTATGGCAGGATAAAAGAGAAGAAAAAAAATAATAATAGGCAAATAAATTATCTTATGCGGACATAAAAAAGAAAAAAATCACAAAAGATGACATTTTCTAGCTATTTAAAAAACCAGGGGATGCAAATACTCTTAGAACTACAAAAAGGAGGTTCCCAATTCATTGGTGCATAAATGAAGACATTAAAAACAATTTTTCGGAGAGATGGTGGATGGTCTTTGATTCACCTCCTTGTAAAAATCATGAAGTTCCTATATATTTCTTGAGGAAATTCTATTGCGAGTCTGTACTCAAGGTGGTGCCAAATTATTTTGACATGCTAGATTCTCAAAGTAGAGGAGGGGGTTCATCGTTTGATCAAGCAGGGGCACATCATGACCCTAACGTACCTAGGGTTGTTAGTGACAAGCCACCATTGGATCATGTTAGTATTCCTTCCATTGTGAAGGAACATGTAGAGGCAGACGCACTAGGTACGATTAGTGTTCTGACATAGACTCTCATTTAGTGTGCCACTCCTTTAGTTGAGGGTGAGTATGGTCAATCCTTGAGGGGGCATATTTGTCGGTCATGTGGATGCTTGTGCACATTTGGTACTAGTGAGAGAGAGCAAGAGGATTCTGGATTGATGACTGATAACTTTCTAAATATGACATTTGGCATTGACACACAGGTAAATATTTCTAAGTTCATTAAATTCCTTTGATCATATTTCATTTATAAAAGAATAACTATTTAATTTAGTATCTATTGTTTATGATGAAAATTTAGGGCAAGAGTGTCAATGGTAGTGGTGGTGGCAGTGGAAGTGGCAATGATCCTAATGTCCCCTTTTATACATCATTGTCAATTGCACATGTATCGAATAAAACATTTAATTAACATATTTGATTATTATGTAATTATATGAATAATTGTATCCTAACTTATTGTGCATCTGCATTAGATGTGCACTGGTGGACCATCGACGTTCACAATAGATAGCGAAGGGCATCATGCAACTTTCCTTGAGGTATCTTTATTTTCATATTAATTGGATTTACTTGATCATATTTAATTAATGAATGAATGACTAAATTACTAGACAAATTATGATCAAAATCCAGAGGCACGATGATTACATTCTTTCACCTGGGTTTGTGAGGTCACCATTGAGTCCATAGGTATACATGTAATAATGCATTATAATTAACATGTCAGTAGTACATTCTTATATGAATCATTATCTTATAATTTTCCATGTACATGTGCACTAGTTGAATGTTGGAGCTTTGACTTCGACACTACACACCAGAGGATGCGGTGGAACCTTCACGGAGGTATCATTTAGTCATTAGTAGGGTTGTGAAAAATATATGTAATCTTGATAACTGCATAATTTACTTTTTTTGTTTCATTTTCAGCTTTTGACATCAGAGACTCCTCCTTCTGACCGTGATACTTTGGATCATGGAGTAGCTGCAGCAGTAGCTAGTTCTGAAGCACTGACTGAGGTATGAAAGAGATCACTTAACTTTAATTGTTATTTTAATAGTTTGTATTTAATTTTATAATGATATCCATGTATTTATTTTAATTATTATTTTGATCATTGTTGTAGGGAATTATGACTCCAGATCGCCAGCATGCACCTTCAGTGGATGAACATAGTGACTATTTGCTAGCAGTAAGCCAATATTCAATTTTATGTCATTGTATAATTCAATTTTGATGTATCTTAGTTATCTCTATCTAATTTTATTTTTAATCAGGTCGAGCTGCAAAAGAGTCTAGATAGCAAGACGAGTGAGCACACTCAGAAGACTATGACATCCACTGCATCTCCATCAACGCGACGATCGAAGACAACTCGGGATTTGTTTTCTTCCCCTAGAAAGAAAGGACTAGATTAGGGATATGGATTGTATGCCTATATCGCATTAGTGGACATATTTTTTGTATATTGTATCAGTGATACATTGTACATCCATTTGGCTTTGAGGAAGCTAATTTTACTGTATTGAATATATTTAATGTATGACATTATTGGACATAAATATTTGACTTCATGCCCTACGAATATTTTTTTTTTATGTTTTAGGTTTGAAATTCATGTGTTTGGTGTATTGATGTATACTAAATTATGTTTATGTTCATGTCTTTGCTTTGTAAATTTCCCATGCCTTATAGTTATTCTTGTATGTTTAACTTGCTGACTGTGCTACAAATGCTAGTCATTGTCCTCAATAACAGTCAATTCCTTAACTGTAATAATAACAAAAGTAATGAAATGAATGCATAAATGTATAAATATAATATGTAAGAAGCCTAAGTGGCTCTTATTCTTGCAATGATAATTTTTTAAAGAAATTATGACAAATCCAGATACTAATGCTTTAACAATTTATTTATAGCTTGGTTGAAAATTCTTCATTTAAATTTCAAGACATTCGATAAATTGAAACTCCATGTTCATCATTATAATTTCTAATATTTCATAATCTCCTCAAATTAAAATAACATTCATGCACCTATTATTTCATCTGCTATGACTGAAAGTATAATCTCCAGCTGAAATTGCTCATGCAACTTCTGTTATTGAATTTACGGCTGCTAGAATGTAATAGTAAAGCATCAACTCACACACTTGATAATGTTATCAAACCCACGCCTACTAGGAAGAATCATTTGTAGAAGACTTACGCTTGGCAGAGAATTGAAAGACCCTACGATTATGATAATTAAGTCTGGTTTCCGCAGTCTCTGTATTAAAACCTTCGATCAAACAAACCTCTTGTTGTTAATTCACAACACTACCAGAAACACAACTAGATTTGCTAGCTGCCCACCACTTTTGAAACTCAATGGCATTCTTAGTATTATTCGATGGCACATGACTCCATCTCACAACACAGTGCCTGGAAGAATGAACGTTCTTCTTGGCAATTAAACCCTAGTCTCCTTAGCATTTCGAACCATTACTAAATTCTCCATTTCATCAAAATATAACATAATCAATGAAATCCATTTTTGCAAGTTGAAGGCTTTTTAAGCAAAAACTTCAATCTTCTTCTTCACACCAAACTCCAGCTTCAAATAAACACTTCACTTAAGTGCCTTGAAGCATCAAGCACACACTTTTTAATTAGAACATAAAGTAACATGATAATAAATTAAGACAAGCTTAATTGTATAAGATATTAAGACGGATGCACATTATGAACCCAACTGAAGAAGAATGAAGATCAAACTGAAATCCAACTACCTTGCCTAAAATAGGAGCCACTAATTGACTTACTATAAATAGTAAGTGCACACAAAGATCCCCTAAACATTCCATCAGCTCACAGGAATCTCATTAATGAACTGACAATAGCAAGCACAGGTACTTGCTAAATCGGGGACATTACATAATATAAGGATTCTTGGGGTACCGTAATGTTGGCAAGATTTCTTTTATTAATAAGATTAATATGACAAATTTGGATGTGCAACCTTATGCTTTTACAAACTAACTTCTAAGTGTCCCCTAATTGATTGATTGTTAATGACAAACACTAGAATACATATTTGCACTCATCCTACTCCTCACCCCGGAGTCATCGGTGTCATTCGAATGACTGTGTGTGCCAAAAAAGGTTGTCAGTAGCATTTATCCGACCATTCAAAGTTGTTGGAACAAACAATTTGATGTTACGACCGACAGTTTGAAAGATACACAACGTTGGCAGTTTCAACTGAGGAACACTTTGAGTTTTGACACCGACTGAGAATGTGTTGCCAAATATAAAATAAGTTGAATCTCTAAAAACTAAGATAGCCTTTTGTAGGCCCTAGCAACATGGTCCTATATCACCTGACGGATTGATTCTACCTCGCACGAGCTCTGAGATATGACCCTGCAAAGATCATCGATTTCATGCTTAAGGGACCTTGAGGGACACTTCAGCACGGAGTCATCGGTGGGGTTCGAATGACTATGCATGGTGAATGAGGTTTCCACTAGTGTTTACCTAGCTATTTAGAGCTATTGGAATAGACGGTTCAAAGCTACAACTAACGGTTTGAAAGATACACAACATTGACCATTTCAGCTGAGGAACACTATGAGTTCTGACACCGACCGAGAATGTGTTGCTGAATTTAAAATAAGTTGAATCTCTAAAAACTAAGAGGCTTTTGTAGGCCCCAGTAACATGGTCCCATAGCACCTGACAGATTGATTCTACCTCGCATGAACTCGGAGATATGACCCTGCAAAGATCGTAGATTTCATGCTTAAGGGACCTTGAGGGACACTTTAACACAGAGTCGTTGGTGGTGTTTGAACGACTGTGCATGGAAAATGAGGTTGCCACTAGCGTTTACCCAGCCATTTGGAGCTATTGGAATAGACAGTTTGATGCTACGACCGACGGTTCAAAAGATACACAACGTTGGTCGTTTCAGTTGAGGAACACTTTGAGTTCTGACACCGACCGAGAATGTGTTGCTGAATTTAAAATAAGTTGAATCTCTAAAAAATGAGATAGGATTTTGTAGGCCCTAGCAACACAATCTCATAGCACCTGATGAATCGATTCTATGTTGCATGAGCTCTGAGATATAACCTCGCAAAGATTGTCAATTTCATGCTTAAGGGACCTTGAGGGACACTTCAACATGGTGTCATTAGTGGGGATCGAATGACTGTGTGTGGTGAATGAGGTTGCCACTAGGGTTTACCCAACCATTCAAAGTTTTTGGAACTGACGATTCGATGCTACAACTGAAAGTTCAAAAGATACGCAACGTTGGCCATTTCAGCTGAGGAACACTATGACTTCTGACATCGACCGAGAATGTGTTGCCAAATTTAAAATAAGTTGAATCTCTAAAAACTGAGAGAGGCTTTCATAGACCCCGGCACCACGGTCACATAGCACCTAACAAATCAATTCTACCTCACACAAGCTCTGAGATATGACCCTACAAAGATTGCTGAGTTCATGCTTAAGGGACCTTGAGGGACACTTCAACACAAAGTCATCGGCGGTGTTTGAATGACTGTGCATGGTGAACAAGGTTTCCACTAGCATTTACCTGACCATTTGGAGCTATTGGAATAGATGGTTCAATGTTACAATTGACAGTTCAAAAGATATGCAACGTTGGCCGTTTCAGCTGAGGAACAATTTGAGTTCTGACACCAACCGAGAATGTGTTGATGAATTTAAAATAAGTTGAATCTCTGAAAATTGAGATAGGCTTTCATAGGAAATAGTAACACGGTCTTGTAGCACCTAAAAAATTGATTCTAACTTGCACAAGCTTTGAGATATGACCCCGCAAAGATCACCAATTTCATGCTTAAGGGACCTTAGGGACACTTCAGCACAAAGTCATCGGCGGGGATCAAATGACTGTCCGTGGTGAATGAGGTTTCTTCTAGCATTTAACCAGCCATATGGAGCTATTGGAACTAACGTTTTGATTCTATGACCAATGGTTTGAAAGATACACAATGTTGGCTATTTTAGCTGAGGAACACTTTGAGTTCTGACACCAACTGAGAATGTGTTGCCGAACTTAAAATAAGTTGAATTTCTAAAAATTGAGATAGGCTTTTGTTGTCCCGGCAAACACAGTCTGATAGCACCTGACAAATTGATTCTATGTTGCACAAGCTCTGAGATATGACAACACAAATATCATTGATTTCATGCTTAAGGGACCTCGAGGGACACTTCAACATGGAGTCATCGGCGGTGTTCGACCGACTGTGCGTGGCGAACAAGGTTGCCACTAGCGTTTACCCGGCCATCTAGAGCTGTTGGAATAGATAGTTTGATGCTACAATCAATAGTTCAAAAGATACACAACATTGGCCATTTGAGCTGAGGAACACTTTGAGTTCTAACACCGACTGAGAATGTGATGCCGAATTTAAAATAAGTTGAATCATTGAAAACTGAGACAGTCTTTTGTAGGCCCTGGCAACACAGTCTCATAGCAACTGATGAATCAAATCTACCTCACATGAGTGTTATAAATTTGGCTAATGTGGATGCATAGATGTTGTCATTATGGCAACATATGATCTCTATTAAGAGCACAAAATTTGGAATGCAAGTATGGCAAGTTGAAGAAAGAAATTGTCTAAGTTTGGATACAGTGATCCTGACAGAGCACCCGATGAAGATTTAGTTGGTGACATCCACTGGAGAAATATTTTTGTTTGCGTAGTTAACTGAAGCTTCTATAGAGTATGAGGATACCCCATCTCAGTGCGTATAAACTTTGGAGTAGTACGGACAAAGTTATTCAAAGTTTACCGAAGACAGTTTTTGCAGACAGATGAGTTTTGGAGACAGTATTAGTGAAAGAGTTAAGGGATTATTTTTGCTTGTCAAAATAATAACTTAACATTATGAAGGGATGAAATCCTAGATGTTTACTCTTGGATAAAGATTTTGGAAGCCGACCATGTAAATTTATTAGCTTTAATAACTCATATATTGGGCATACTTGAAATGTAATGAAATAGAAGAGTGATATGTAAAAAGAAAGAAAAGATAACTTGTGATAGTTGTATATTGTGATAGCAGTAAAGGCTATTGATGTGAAATTATAAGCAGTACCATATTATAGTCAGAAAAATTTTGTATTACCTATTTGGGTAGTGAGCTTAGCTGGTGATCAGGTTTTGTAATCTAACTCTTAATAGGGTTAAGGCTTCTAACAAGGCCTAAAGTCCTTTAACTTGGATAGATCTACTATATATTGTAAATTGAATCCTAACAGGGTCCAACATCCCTAACAGGATACTTTTGATTAGTGATCTTTGTGGGTACCATCCCCACAGGGGTTTTCCCTTGGCCAGGGTTTCCTTGAGAACATATGATGTGTTATGAGTTCTTTCTATTTACTGCTATGTTTGTTAATCAGCTTGATAATCTTTATATGCACTAAAGTAATCTGTTATATCCATAAGTGGGCAAAAGAAAAAGTTTGTGAAATACTGATTCACCCCCCCCTCTCAGTATTTCCTATTTCTAACAATTGGTATCAGAGCACAGTTACTCGGAGAAGGAACATTCAAGGAAAGCTTAGCAGCTGGAGTAAGATCTCTATGGATATGGATCAACTTCAGAAGAATCTTGAAGAAGCTCTTGAACAGATTGATATGCTTACTGATGAAAGAAACTCCTTAAGAAGAAAATATGAAGATGCAAAGAATGATATTGACAAATTAAAAGGTAAGATTGAAGATCTGAAATCTGAAAAGAAATCTGATATGCTTGTTGAAGATTGTGATGAATTAGAAAAATAATATGAGATCCTTAAGCATGAGTTGAAGATAGTAAATCTGAAGCTTAGTATGAAAGATGGAAATTTGAGATCTGATAATGAAAAATTGAAAATTGAGAATGAAGATTTGAGGTCAAGACTTGAAAAGGAAACATCTGAATTTGAAAAAGTAAAAATGCAGTATCTGGAGCTTGAGAAGTATAATAAATTGTGAAAGGTGAATTAACTCAATCTAAACAACAACTTAAAAGGCTATATTCAAAAAGTGATAAGACTGAAAAAAAAATTTCTTTTGAAGAACCATTCTTTGATAGGACTGGATTTGGATATAGTATGTTTAGAACAAACCATGAAAGTAAGAAGCCAGATCTGAAGACATCTGAAAGTGTGGAGGAAATAAAGCTAGATGAGAACACATTGGAAGATCCACCTAAAGAAGAACCACCTAGAGAGAAAGAAGAATCAAAGCTAGAAGAAACAAAATAGGAAGAATCATCTAAAGGTATGCAAAGAGAATTCAGAGGTAGATGTTTTTCTTGTAATACTATTGGGCACATGAAGAGAGATTGCACAGGTAAGCAATTTAAACCTTTTAATGGACATTGCTATAATTGTCATAGTTTTGGACATAGAGCTAATGAATGTAGAAGACCTAAAGTAATTTTGAATAATTATGATAGAATGATTGGGAATACTAACAATGCAGATAAGAAATCTATTGAAGAAATGAATCAAAGAAAAGTGGTAGTATGTTTTAGATGCAACAAAGTAGGACACATTGCTAGAAATTGCAGGTCATAGATTAACCAGCAAGGATAGAGATTTGGAAACAATGGAATCATTTCTTAGATATGCAACAAGTTTGGACACTCAACAAGATTTTGTAGAATGAACAATGGAGGTTATCATCATAACCCTAACCCTAGGAACAATGCAAGAAGGAATGAAAATGCAGGAAACACAGAGAAAGGTTGTTGTAGCAATAAAGATGAAGTAAAATTTGACAAAGGCACAGATCAAGGAGGTATAGTCAGCACTGAAAGTAGTCAGGAAGGTAATGTAACTAATGGTAAGGATGAATCTTTACCTGACCCTTCTTTAAGTACTTAAATTATGTAAGTTTTTATAGTTTAGGACTTAGGATTAGTGTAGATTAGAAATTTGAATGAGTTAAGTTTTGCGTAGTTAGATATAGGTTTATTATGTTGTACTAATGCTATGGTTAAGTGCGCAAAAGAAAATATTGTATTTTGCGAGGTCGCAGAAAGTTTTATGATTGCAAGTTTGCAAAATCAACTTTTTGAGGTTTTAGCGGCAAAATGAATGAATGCGATGTCAGATCAAGTTAATGTGAAGTGTTATAAGGTCAAAACTGAAGTCATTACAATTACAAAGCGATTGAAAAGTGATTTGAAAGAAGAAAAGTGAGTTGAGGATGATTTGAAGAAGTTTGGAAGCAGTTTGCAGCAACGATCATACCGGAACCCTAGATTTACAAAGTTGAGGTATTTTTTGATCTTTAATCAGTTGATAAGATGGATATTTCTATGGTTCATAATGTTAAGGATAAGAATAGACCAAAGATTAAGAAAGAACTAGTAGAACCAACTAAAATTGGTGACAGTCTAGCATTATCATCCGTACCAGACAGAGTATTGCACATTGAGAATGTTAAAGGATATTTAGGTTGTAAGTTTGAAACTTTGGGAGATGCAGATTTTAGTGATGATTATAGGAAATTGTACAATCAAGACATGTCAGTTAAACCAGCTTATGAGCACCTAGAGAACAATGAAATTATCAAATATTCCATGAAGTATGAATTCAATGATGAGGAATGTACCAAGATCATTTTAAGTAGAATCCATAATGGGAAATTTTGGATGGAGGATAGAGTTATTGATATAACTACCAACCTAATTCATGAAGTTACTGGATTATCAAAAGTTGGAGAGATTCCACTAAATGAAAAGAACATGAGGAAGATTGTTTTAGATAACACTGGATCTAGTTATAATGGTAGAGGAATTGTGATAAGTAAGATTAAGCAAGATGATGTTAGGTACCTTTGCAAGATCCTAACAACTAAATTCTATGGTAGTTCAAGGGAAGATGACATGGCTGCAGGAATGATTCATGTAGCTTATCTTATGTGTATTGAGAAGAAACTAGTAGACCTATGTGAAATTTTGAAAATTCAGTTATTTGAGAACTTAGAAAAGATTAAGAAGGCTAAGTACACATAGTTTAGGTTTTCATCTCTGATAACCTATATGTTTTTCCATATTTTGAGAAGATTTCCTTACAGATTTGATTGGAGTGACAATGTGAACACAATGGAAAGAATAAACTCAGTTTACATGAAGCACCTTTTTGATAAAGTTAATGACAGTGTGAAGCTTGTATTGAAGACTTTTCAGAATATTGTTAAGAACAAATCAAGGATTCCTCAATCCTTAGTTGAAAAGCATAGAGATGACATTTGTTTTATGGTTGACATTGATTTCACCTAAATTAAAGCAGTTGAGCCTAGAATGGAATTCATAGACCCTCTTGGCTATGAAATATATGAAGTAGAAACAGTAGGATATGTGAATAGATTGTTAAAGTGTGAGTTGGATGGTCATACAAATAAGTTTGGAACCTATGAAGAGAATTTCAACTCTGAAATAAGTTTGAGGGAAAAGAAGCAATCTAGTAAGAGAGTTGAATCTACTATGAAGAAAATATTGAAAGAATCTGGTGTCAAGTCATGAGTTTGACATAGCTAAGAAGACTGCAGAAGCCTTGAAGCAAAGTGAAAATCTTGTAATTTCACCTGAGACATCAAGTGCAGATCCTGTTGATCCTATTGCAGTAAAGGTAAAAGTTGAAGTATCTGAAAAAGATGAAGGAGATAAATCTTTTTCTCCTATTCCTAGAAAAAGAGTAAAAGTGAGTGCAACAGGACCCGACAAGAGACAGAAAGTGGTTGTACCACCTATACCTAGAAATGTAGTAGTAATTAAAGATGATGATGTAGTTTCAATCAAGAAGAAAACTTGGAAACCAAGAATTGAAAGAGTTAATGAAGATATATTGAAGCATGGAGACTTCACTAAGTTGAATAAATTCTATGATCTATATGGATCATTTGACAGATTGAACTTTGAAAATGTAATGGTTACACACATGATTGTGGCAGATAAGAAACTTAGCACTATCCATGGTAAGATCCCAGAAGATTTATATAAAAGACTTGTGAATAGAAAATAGAGAGCACAAGAAGAGGACATAAAGATGAGAGAACATGTAATCAGATAGTTCTGTGAAGTTAAGGATGAAGATCATTTGAAGAGATTCTTGAAGTCTCTTGGAACTTTATTGAGAACTAAGAGAAGAACAATCCTTATAATGGGAGGCAAAAGGGAGGAAGTACAGAAAGAGACAGAGCAAGTAGTAATGCAAGTTCTTGCAGATATAGTTGTAGAAAAGCATGTTGAATCAGACCCTCAGCAGAAGCAATCAGAGGAACCACATGCAGAGAAAGTTGGTATTGAAGAAGTCCCATCTTCTTCACATATCAATATTGGCAAAGAATCAATGGATATTGAAGGCACCAAAGTGACTCTAGAATCAGATGATGTAGTATTTCATGATCTAGGAAACAATGTTGACAATTTGGCTTTGGGAGAGCAAGAAATGGTCACAGAATCAAAGAAGAATACAGAGGTAGAGGAAGCACCAACTGTATCAAAATCAGTTCCAGCAGAGTAGTCAGTTAAAGGCAAACAAATTTTGATAGAGGCCACTACCTCTAGTGCACCTTCTATACAAGTTGAAGACATTAGTGCACCTGACAGTAAGAAGAGGCATATTGGTTCAATGTTTGAAGACCTTGGAAAAGAAGTTGAAGATGATGATCAGCTTGAGTTCATCACATCTCTGAATAAAATTATTGGAAAGAATAAGAAGTTGAAAGACCTTGAAGGAAAAGTTAGAGTTTTGATAGAGAAACTTGAGAGTGTGATCAGCACTAAGGTATCTGAATTGGATCCACTTGAGAAAGCTCAATCAGTAATGAATTCTTTTGACTCTAAATTTTCTAACTTGAAGAATATTGCTAAAATAAAAGTTCAGGAAGACTTTGAAGCAGAAATGCAACAAACTTTAAGTGTAAATATTTGAAATGATATTGGTAGTTTAGATGTATGCATAAAGAATTTGAGGAGACATTTTGAGACAGGAAAGAATTTGTACATACAATGCACTAAATCAGAAATTCTAACAGTTGAAGAGGATAAGTGATGAAGGGTGCTCCCCTTAATACCACAACCACATAAGAGAAATAGAGAAAAAACAACAATAATATGCAAGAACAGAAAATTGGCTTCTTATTATCTCCACAAATGTGGAATTACAAACTTTCAGAATTACAATATGCAAAGCCACATGGGCATTCCCTTACAATATTCTGTAGGACAAAGCCTCGAATCAATACCCAGATCTACTACCCAGAACTATTCTGAACTGCCTAAGACAATAATACAGCCTTCCTTATATAGACAATTTTCCACCGCTTGGGAAGGTTCCAGAATTTTAAACAATAAGGCCGACCAAACTTAGAATTATTTTAGTTTACATTTCATTACATCATAGTCGGCTCAAGAGAACCTTTGAAACCTGAACAAAAATTTTGAAGAAAATTATTTTTCGCCATTTCAGGTGGCCCAACTTCCGAAGACCATAAGTCATCACCAGTTGACCCGATCGGCTATTATAACCCCATTTCAGAAATGCCACAAAGTGCTCTACAGGCTTGACCCGTGTAAGCACCCGTCACCCAAATTTTTGACCTCATCCAGGGCCTCTAAAGCCTTCAAAACTAAGTTCAAGGTTTCTGTACCCTACTGCCAATACCGAAAATCTTCAATATCTTCCAATATACACTTGATCTAGCAATAAAACTTTACTGGCAGACTTATATGACCAAAATGAACCTCCAAGAAAGAAATCAGATCATTCTGAGCACATACAAAAATTACCAAAAATAGTAACTTTCCATAAATAGCAGCTCTGCACAAAATAACCCTTATTGAATAAAAACATAAATATTTTTGGGTGATGCAAGATTTCTCTTACACCTAGGATGCTCCTGCATCAGACACCCAGGGTAATTTGAGAAGTGACCCTGTCACAACTCAGGTGTGCAGAGGAAAACCAAGACAGTTAACTTCCTCCTTTGTTAGCCATGAGGAATCTTCAACAGGTCATCCTTTCCACTTGACCAGATATTCTTCATATGTCTTGTTCCTTGTGCTTCTGCCAACACAACTATCCAGTATATCTTCAATCTCCTTAGTGTCTGAACTAGTTATTGGAATACTCCACTGTGCTGCTGTGATCTCATCTTCAACACCTCCTTCATGATACTCTGTCAGATCTAAAATGTTAAACACTGGTGAAATATTCAGCTCGGTAGGCAATTCTACCTCATATGCGTTTCCTAAATCATGTTTCTTCAATATCCTGTATGGTCCAAACTTCTTCATTTTCAGCTTGTTATATGTACCAACTGGAAACCGCTCCTTCTGCAAATGAACCATGACTTCATCACCAACCTAAAATTCCTTATACCTCCTTTTCTCATCTACCTTAGCCTTATACTGTGCGTTCATCTTGGTAATATGCTTCCTCACCTCCCCATGTATGTTCTTCAAGTGTTCTGTAAAATCCTCAGCTTCAGCACTACTTATTTCTCCTTTATCTATCTTCCTGTATTCAGATGCATTTCTTGGACTACTTCCATATACAATCTGGAATAGTGATTTACCAGTGCTCCTGTTGACATAATTATTGTATGCAAATTCTGCCTGTGGTAAAATCAAATCCCATCCCGTTGGCTTATCTCCAACCAAACATCTCAGAAAATTTCCCAAACTCCTATTCACCACCTCTGTCTATCCATCAGTCTGTGGATGATGTGATGAACTGAACTTCAAATCTGTCTTCAACTTCTTCCACAACGTACGCTAGAAATATCCAACAAACTTAGTGTCCCGATCTGAAACTATGGTCTTTGGCAAACCATGAAGTCTCACTACTTCTCTGAAAAACAATTCTGCTACATGAACAACATCATTAGTCTTCTTGCAGGGAATGAAATGTGCCATCTTCAAAAATCTGTCAACCACTACAAAAATTGAATCATGTCCCCGCTGAGTCCTCGGTAAACCAAGAACAAAGTCCATACTGATATCCTCCCAAGGCTTCTCTGGTATAGGCAATGGCTGGTACAACCCTGTATTCTGCTTCACTCCTTTCACCATTTGACATACTTTGCAACTCTGTACAAACTTCTTCACATCTTGTTGTAATTGTGGCCAATAATAATTTTCACTAACCAAAGAAAGGGTTTTGTCACAACCAAAATGTCCAGCCAATCCTCCGCTATGCTTCTCCTTGATGAGATTCTCCCTCATAGAACTTCGTGGAATGCACAACTGACTCCCTCTGAATAGCATATCATCCTGGATGATGAAATCCAACCATTTCGTCCTGTCTAGAGTAACAGGTTCTGTACAAGCTTTCCAAGCTTCACCAAAATCAGGATCCTCTGGATACAAATTCTTGAGTTCCTTGAACCCAACCACTTCAATTTGCATTTCTGTCAGCAATAGTTGCCTTCTGCTAAGAGCATTTGCAACCCTATTAGACTTTCCACTCCTGTGTTTCAAAACAAATGTATAACTCTGCAAAAACTCAACCCATTTCAAATGCCTCTGATTCAACTTTCCTTGACTATTCAAATATTGTAAAGTTTGATGATCAGTATACAAAACAAACTCCTTAGGAAGCAGATAGTGCCTCCACTTTTTCAATACCTGAACTATAGCATAAAATTCCTGATCATAAACAGAATATTTTCTCTTGTCATCATTTAATTTCTCACTGAAATAAGCAACAGGTTTACCTTCTTGGCTCATAACAGCTCCTATTGCAGTACCACTAGCATCACAATCTACTTGAAACACCTTATTAAAATCTGGAAGTGCTAAAACAGGTTGTTCTGTAACTTTTTGTTTCAACAATTGAAAACTCTTTTCTGCCCCATTAGTCCACTTAAACTCTTTTCTATCCCCTCTCATTGTTTCAGTCAAGGGTCCACAAATACTGCTAAAATTTTTGATAAACTTTTTATAAAAGCTAGCTAGACCATGAAAAGATCTTACCTCAGTAGCACTCCTTGGAGTAGGTCATTCAAGGATAGCCTGTACCTTCTCTGGGTCCATTTTTAGACCTTCTGCTGAAACTACAAATCTCAAATACACTAACTCTTTCTTCACAAAACTACACTTCTTCAAATTAATCAACAATTTCTCTTCTCTCAACTTCTCAAATACCATACGAATATGCATCATATGCTCATCCAATGTCTTACTAAAGATCAAAATATCATCTAGGTAAATAATGACAAACTTACCCAGAAATTCTTTCAGAACCTCATTCATGAGACGCATGAAAGTGCTCGATGCATTGGTTAACCCAAAAGGCATGACTAACCACTCATAGAGTCCTTCCTTTGTTTTCAAGGTAGTCTTCCATTCATCTCCTTCTCTAATCCGAATCTGATGATATCCACTCTTCAGATCTATCTTTGAGAAATACACAGCTCCACTCAAATAGTCCATAATATCATCCATTCGTGGCAATGGAAACCTGTACTTGATTGTGATCTTGTTTATTGCCCTAGAATCTATAGACATCCTCCACTCTCCATTCTTCTTTGGTGCTAATACCGCTGGTACAGCACAGGGACTCAGACTCTCACGAATCAATCCTTTCTGTAATAGTTCATGTACTTGTCTGTTCAACTCCTCACTTTCTGTAGGTGTCATTCTGTGTGCTGCCTTATTCGGCAAACTCGCTCCTGGGATCAAGTCCATCTGATGACTGATCTTCCTGACTAGTGGTAATCCATCAGGCACGTTATCGGATACAATATCCTAAAACTCATTCAACAAATCTGCAACTTCTACAGGAACATCTTCTACTTCCTCTTTACCAGCTTTTGGAATTAAAGCAAAACATACATGCTCATGCCTCATACCATCTAGAAAATTTCTTCCATCAACAAAAGTTATCCTTGCATTACCACATACCTTTTCTTCAGTCTCCTTCAATGGTTTTAGCTTATGTCGCACTCCATCCTTTGTCAGGGAATAGGTATTCACACGACCATCATGTTTAACACATCTGTCAAACTGCCATGGTCTACCCAACAACATATGACATGCATCCATAGATATGATATCACATAATACCTCATCTTGGTATCCGCCAATCTTGAACTTCACTAGGCATTGTTCATTGACCATGACCTTGTGGTCATCCTGTACCCAGGCAATCCGATATGGATGTGGGTGTTTCTGTCTCTTGAGCTTCAACTTTGTCACCATCTCTTCTGACACCAAATTGTTAGTGCTTCCACTATCAATAATCACATCACAACATTTACCTTCACACTTGCACCTGGTGCGAAACAGGCTCCTCCTTTGCTCAGGTTCATTCTCACCACTCAACAGGACTCTTCTGCTAATCAATGTTTCTCCTCTTTCAGCATCTTCAAAATTTGATGATCTGGCATCTTCATCTACATGTACAACTCTAGCCTAGCCTTCATTTCTCTTGTCCATTCTACCTTGGTGCTGAGGACATTCAAATGCCCTATGACCTTCTTCTCCACAGTGAAAATATGTTCCACGGAAGCCACCTCTTCCAGATCCTTGTCCTCTTCCCCTTCCTCTTTGATCTCTATTATTCTGATCCTGGAAGTGATTGGAATTGTTTCCTCTCTAATTCTGACTGCTACTGGCCTCATCCTTCTTTTTCGGATCTTCATTTCAGCCACCATATGACCATCCACCAAATCGTCCACCGCGACCTCTTCCGTTTTGTCTTCTCTCAAACTTCTTGTTTAGGTTTTCCTCTACTTTTAGGGCAAACTGGTATGCCTCTTCAATACTGTTCATTCAAACCAGATTCAACTCCTCCTGAATGCTTGGCCTTAACCCATTAAGTTATCGGGCAACTTTCTCCTTATCAGCTTCGGCATGGCCTGTTCTGATGAGGAGTCGATAGAACTCCTCTGTATACTCCTGAACAGATTTTCTCGCTTGCTTCAAACTTTGCATTTTCTTCAGTAGGTCAAGCTCATAATCAACAGGAATGAACTGTCGCTTCAATTTTTCCACCATCTGATCCCATCTTGTGATTTTATCTTTCCCTCTTCTATTTCACTCCAATTGAATTTCTTGCCACTAGATCTTTGCATGACCTTTCAGTCTGGCCTTTGCAAATTTGACCCTATTAGGATCCTCAACATCTTCATACTCAAAATACTCCTCACATTCATTGATCCAGTCGATCAATTCCTCTGGGTTAAGATTTCCAGAAAATGTAGGAACCCCAATCTTAGGTCTTTTCCCAATCTTGGAAATCACCCGAAAAAGTCTTTCTTCCTCCTGGTTCACAATTCAACTTCTCCTTCTTGATATTATTCTTCGGCTTCATCCTCGCTTTCATCTCTGACATTAAGATTCATTCCTCTGTGAATCTCTTCTTGCAATGCTCGCACTTGTCTCTGTAGCTCTCTAACCTCAGGTGTCACAACACCAGCTCTTCCACCATGTTCCCTTCATGGAGGCATTTTCGCGATGCGCGCTGAAACCCTAACCATGGTCCTGGTGCAAACTGCCTCACAGTCAGTGATCTGTTTACACACTCAAGAAAACTTGGCTCTGATACCACTTGATGAAGGGTGCTCCCCTTAATACCACAACCACATAAGAGAAATAGAGAAACAACAACAATAATATGCAAGAATAGAAAATTGGCTTCTTATTATCTCCACAAATGTGGAATTACAAACTTTCAGAATTACAATATGCAAAGCCACATGGGCATTCCCTTACAATATTTTGTAGGATAAAGCCTCGAATCAATACCCAGATCTACTACCCAGAACTATTCTGAACTGCCTAAGACAATAATACAGCCTTCCTTATATAGGCAATTTTCCACCGCCTGGGAAGGTTCCAGAATTTTAGCCAATAAGGCCGACCAAACTTAGAATTATTTTATTTTACATTTCATTACATCATAGTCGGCTCAAGAGAACTTTTGAAACCCGAACAGAAATTTTGAAGAAAATTATTTTTCACCATTTCAGGTGGCCCAACTTCTGAAGACCATAAGTCATCACCAGTTGACCCGATCGGCTATTATAACCCCATTTCGGAAATGCCACAAAGTGCTCTACAGGCCTAACCCGCGCAAGCGCCCATCACCCAAAGTTTTGACCTCATCCGGGGCCTCTAAATCCTTCAAAACTGAGTTCAAAGTTTCTGTACCCTGCTGCCAATACCGAAAATCTTCAATATCTTCCAATATACACTTGATCTGGCAATGAAACTTTACTGGCAGACTTATATGACCAAAATGAACCTCCAAGAAAGAAATTAGATCATTCTGAGCACATACAAAAATTACCAAAAATAGTAACTTTCCATAAATAGCAGCTCTGCACAAAATAACCCTTATTGAATAAAAACATAAATATTTTTGGGTGATGCAAGATTGCTCTTACACCTAGGATGCTCCTGCATCAATAAAAAGATCAGAGAGAAGTTAGATGCTATTACAGCTGAGACAAACACCTTGACAAGCCCTAATGTCAAGATAAGTTCTGTAGAGAAGAACATAAGGAAATTGAAAGATGAAATTAGAATGTTAGCAGAGGAGAAGAACAGAAAGATGATCAGGGTTAACATCTTGAGAGAGCATGTCTCAATCAAGATATCAATTGTTGAAGATCAAATTGAGCAGTGTCTTTCAGCAAAGACATCATTTCAGAAGTTTAGCTTCAATTCCCTGCAAGCTTGTCAGACAATAGCATACGAATTGAGTACTCTACTCAATGTTGCTGAATCCATCAGGATGATATGGGAGAAATATTTTGAATCTTGGAAGTTAGATTTTGGTGATTGTGTTGCAAGCCTACCGGTTGTGCAATAACTGATAATAAGGTATAAAGTTTTTGAAATTTTTGTAAACCCTATCTTTGTCATTGTTGTCAAAGGGGGAGAGATAGCAGAAAATTGAATATATGTTGAGGAAGGATACTCATAGGGGGAGCTATTCTATGGAGTATGATATTTTATACATATTGTATAACTTTTGGTCACAATTTTGTATAAGTTTTTTTTGAATTTTTGTTTGCACACTTAGCCAATTTTCCCATATGTTGCCACCAATGACAAAGGGGGAGATTGTTGGCAATTTGGCTAATGTGGATGCATAGATGTTGTCATTATGGCAACATATGATCTCTATTAAGAGCGCAAAATCTAGAATGCAAGTATGGCAAGTTGAAGAAAGAAATTGTCTAAGTTTGGATACAGTGATCCTGACAGAGCACCTGATGAAGATTTAGTTGGTGACATCCATTGGAGCAATATTTTTTTTTGTGTAGTTAACTAAAGATTCTATAGAGTATGAGGATACCCCATCTCAGTGCACATAAACTTTGGAGTAGTATGGACAAAGTTATTCAAAGTTTACCGAAGATAGTTTTTGCAGATAGAAAAGTTTTGGACACAGTATTAGCGAAAGAGTTAAGGGATTATTTTTTCTTGTCAAAATAATGACTTAACATTATGAAGGGATGACATCCTAGATGTTTAATCTTGGATAAAGATGTTGGAAGCTGACCATGTAAATTTATTAGCTTTAATAACTCATATATTAGGCATACTTGAAATGTAATGAAATAGAAGAGTGATATGTAAAAAGAAAGAAAAGATAACTTGTGATAGTTGTATATTGTGATAGCAACAAAGGCTATTGATGAAAAATTGTAAGTAGTACCATATTACAATCAGAAATATTTTGTATTACCTATTTGGGCAGTGAGCTCAGTTGGTGATCAGGTTTTGTAATCTAACTCCTAACAGGGTTAAGGCTTCTAACAAGGCCTAAAGTCCTTTAACTAGGACAGATCTACTATATATTGTAAATTGACTCCTAACAAGGTCCAATATCCCTAACAAGATACTTTTGATTAGTGATCTTTGTGGGTACCATCCCCACCAGGGTTTTCCCTTGGCCAGGGTTTCCTCGAGAACATATGATGTGTTATGAGTTCTTTCTATTTATTGCTATGTTTGTTAATCAGCTTGATAATCTTTATATGCACTAAAGTAATCTGTTATATCCATAAGTGGGAAAAAGAAAAAGTTTTTGAAATACTGATTCACCCCCTCCTCTCAATATTTTCTATTTCTAACAATAAGCTCTGAGATATGACCCCGCAAAGATCATCGATTTCATGCTTAATGGACCTTAAGGGACACTTTAGCACAGAGTCATCGGTGGGGATCAAACAACTGTGCGTGGTGAATGAGGTTGCCACTAGCATTTACCCCGCCATCTGAAGCTATTGGAATTGATGGGTCGATGCCATAACCAATGGTTCGAAAGATACGCAACATTGGCCATTTTAGCTGAGGAAAATTTTGAGTTCTAACACTGACTGAGAATGTTTTTCCGAACTTAAAATAAGTTGAATCTCTAAAAACTAAGAAAGGATTTTGTAGGCCTTGGAAACACAGTCCTATAGCACCTAACAAATTGATTCTATGTCACACGAGCTCTGAGATATGACCCCACAAATATCATTGATTTCATGTTTAAGGAACCTTGAGGGACACTTCAGCATGGAGTCATCGACGGGGATCAAATGACTATGCATGGTGAATGAGGTCACCATTTGGAGCTGTTGGAACTAATGGTTCAATGCTATGACTGATGGTTCAAAAGATACGCAATGTTGGCCGTTTCAGCTAAGGAACACTTTGAGTTCTGACACCGACCAAGAATGTGTTACCGAACTTAAAAGATGTTGAATCTCTAAAAACTGAGACAGGCTTTTGTAGGCCCCAACAACATGGTCCTATAGCACCTAACAAATCAATTCTACGTCACACGAGATCTGAGAAATGACCCTACAAATATTGTCAATTTCATGCTTAAGGGACCTTGAGGGATAGTTCAGCACGGAGTCATCGGTGGGGATCGAATGACTTTGGATGTTGAACGAGGTTGTCACTAGCCTTTACTTGGCCATTCTGAGCTATTGGAATTGATGGTTCGATGCTATGACCGTTGGTTTGAAAGATACACAATGTTGGCCATTTCAGCTAAGGAACACTTTGAGTTCTGACACCGACCGAGAATGTGTTGCCGAACCTAAAATAAGTTGAATCTCTAAAAACTAAGATAAGCTTTTGTAGGCCCCAAAAATGCGGTGCTGTAGCACTTGATGAATTGATTCTACGTTGCATGAGCTTTGAGATATGACCCTACAAAGATCATCAATTTCATACTTAAGGGACCTTGAGGGACACTTCATCATAGAGTCATTGGCGGGGATCAAATGACTGTGCATGCCAAACAAGGTTGCCACTAGCGTTTACTCAGCCATCTAGAGTTGGAGGAACTAATGGTTCGATGCTACGACCAACGATTGGAAAGATACGCAACGTTGGCCATCTCAACTGAGGAACACTTTAAGTTCTGACACCGACCGAGAATGTGTTGTTGAACTTAAAAGAAGTTGAATCTCTAAAAAATGAGATAGGCTTTTGTAGGCCCCAACAACATGGTCCTATAGCACCTAATGAATTGATTCTATGTCACACAAGCTCTGAGATATGACCCCGCAAAGATCACTGATTTCATGCTTAAGGGACCTTGAGGGACACTTCAGCATGGAGTCATCAGCAGGGATCAAATGACTGTGGGTGCTGAACGAGGTTGCCAGTAGCATTTAGCCAGCCATCTAGAGCTGTTGGAATTTATGGTTTGATGCAATGACTGATGGTTCAAAAGATACGCAACGTTGGCCGTTTCAGCTGAGGAACACTTTTAGTTCTGACACCGGCCAAGAATGTGTTGCTGAACTTAAAAGAAGTTGTATCTCTGAAAACTAAGATATAATTTTGTAGGCCGTGGCAACACAGTCTCCTAGCACCTGACGAATCGATTCTATGTCACACGAGCTCTGAGATATGACCCCGCAAAGATTGTCGATTTCATGCTTAAGGGACCTTGAGGAACACTTCAGCACGGAGTCATCGGCGGGGATCAAATGATTGTGCATGGTGAATGAGGTTGCCACTAGAATTTACCCAGCCATCTAGAGCTATTGAAACTAACAGTTTGAAAGATACACAACATTGGCTGTTTCAGCTGAGGAACACTTTGAGTTTTGACACCGACCGAGAATGTGTTGTCGAACTTAAAATAAGTTGAATCTCTAAAAACTGAGATAGGATTTTGTAGGCCCCGGTAACATAGTCTCGTAGCACCTAATGAATCGATTCTACATTACACAAGCTCTGAAATATGACCCCGCAAAGATTACCGATTTCATGCTTAAGGGACCTTGAGGGACACTTCAGCACGGAGTCGTTAGTAGGGATCAAATGACTATGCATGGTGAATGAGGTTGCCACTAATGTTAACCCATCCATTTGGAGCTGTTGGAATTGATGGTTCGATGCTACGACCGACGCTTGGAAAGATACGCAATGTTGGCCATTTCAACTGAGGAACACTATGAGTTCTGACACCGACCGAGAATATGTTGTCGAACTTAAAAGAAGTTTTATCTTTGAAAACTGAAATAGGCTTTTGTAGGTCCCATCAACATGGTCTCGTAGCACCTAAAATATCGATTCTACCTGGCACGAGCTCCGAGATATGACCTTGCAAAGATTTCCAATTTCATGCTTAAGGGACCTTAAGGGACACTTCAACACAGAGTCCTCGGCGGGGATTGAATGACTGTGCATGGTGAATGAGGTTGCCACTAGTGTTTACCCATCCTCTAGAGCTATTGGAACTGATGGTTCGATGCTACGACTGATGGTTCGAAAGATACACAAGGTTGGCCATTTCAGTTGAGGAACACTTTGAGTTCTTACACCGACCGAGAATGTGTTGCCGAACTTAAAAGAAGTTGAATATCTAAAAATTGAGACAGACTTTTGTAGGCCCCAGCAACATAGTCCCGTAGCACCTGATGAATCAATTCTACATCACACGAGCTCTGAGATATGACCCCACAAATATCATTGATTTCATGCTTAAAGGATGTTGAGGGACACTTTAGAATGTAGTCATCGGTGGGGATCGAACAACTGTTGATGCCGAATGAGGTTTCCCCTAGCATTTACCCAGCCATTCAGAGTTATTGGAATTGATGGTTCGATGCTATGACTGATGGTTGGAAAGATATGCAACATTGCCCATTTCAACTGAGGAATACTTTGAGTTTTGACACTGATCGAGAATGTGTTGCGGAATTTAAATGAAGTTGAATCTCTCAAAATCAAGATAGGCTTTTGTAGGCCCCAACAAAATGGTCCCGTATCACCTAAAAAATCAATTGTACCTCGCAAGAGCTACAAGATATGACCTCACAAAGATTGCTGATTCCATGCTAAAGGGACCTTGAGGGACACTTCATCACGGATTCGTCAGCGGGGATCGAATGACTGTGGGTGCCAAATGAGGTTTCCACTAGTGTTTACCTAGCCATTTAGAGCTGTTGGAACTGACGGTTTGATGCTACGACCGATGGTTGGAAAGATACGCAACGTTGGTTATTTTAGCTAAGGAACACTTTGAGTTTTGACACCAATTGAGAATGTGTTGCCAAATTTAAAAAAAATTGAATCTCTAAAAAATGAGATAGGCTTTTGTAGGCCCCGAAAACATGGTCCCGTATCACTTGATAGATTGATTCTACATCACATGAGCTCTGAGATATGACCCAACAAAGATCACTGATTTCATGCTTAAGGGACCTTGATGGACACTTCAACATGGAGTCGTCAGTGGGGATCAAATGACTATGGATGCCGAATGAGGTTTCCAATAGCCTTTACCTGGCCATCTAGAGCTATTGGAATTGATGGTTCGATGCTACGACCAATGGTTGGAAAGATGCACAATGTTGGTCATTTCAGCTGAGAAACACTGTGAGTTCTGACACTGACCGAGAATGTGTTGCAGAATTTAAACAAAGTTGAATCTCTCAAAACTGAGACAGGATTTTGTATGCCCCGACAACATGGTCCCGTATCACCTAATAGATCAATTCTACCTTGCATGATCTTTGAGATATGACCCCACAAAGATCACTGATTTCATGCTTAAGGGACCTTGAGGGACACTTCAGCACGAAGTCATCGATGGGGATCGAACAATTGTGGGTTCCAAATGAGGTTTCCACTATCATTTACCCAGCCATTCGGAGCTATTGGAATTGATGGTTTGATGCTATGACCAATGGTTGGAAAGATATGCACGAAGTCATCGACGGGGTTGGAACAACTATGTGTGGCATGTACTTGCATGAAAACATTATATATTATAGAAATCCCACATAGAAGTAGCTGGCAAGCCGCTCAAAAAGTAGTAACTGCTAGCAAGTAGGATAATGTAGATGCTTTAATAAACCACTATCTTCTTTACTCAAGCAACATCTGGTTCATTTGCTCGAGTGGGGCATGTTTGGGAACAAACAGTTTGCATTTAAACTCAAGTCTCTATAAGTAGTTATATTTTTCAATGGAGGAGATACACCCATTGTATCTGCAATAACTTCATGCTCACTAGAATTTCCATTACTCTTCAATTGGGATACTCTTTCCAAAATTCCATCTACCCTTTTACCAATTAATGGGTCTATTTGTGGACCTCAAAGGAGTTGGTCACCTAAATGAGAACCTTGAGATGAAGCAAGAACTTCTCTATGAAAGAGATCAGTACCTTGAGAAGCTCTCCACTTGTTAGCTGAATTAAAACCTTGGACCATAGATGGCTGTCCTTTGTTGTAAAATGAGTGAGACTACCTTGCCAAAGGTGGCAATGAACTTACATTTCAAGGATAATACCCAAGTCCCATAAATGCAAGGCCATTGACGAATAGTCATTTCTAATATAAATATGTGTGGTGCTAGAATGAAGTGCATGACCAAATTCTTTGCCTACTAATGAACCAATTTGGGAAATTAATGGGTCTATTTATGGACCTCGAAGGAGTTGGTCACCTAAATGAGAACCTTGAGATGAAGTAGGAACTTCTCTACGAAAGAGATCAGTACCTTGAGAAGCTCTCCACTTGTCAACTGAATTAAAACCTTGGACCATAGATGGCTGCCCTTTGTTGTAAAATGAGGAGTGAGACTACCTTGCCAAAGGTGGCAACAAACTTACATTTCAAGGATAATGCCCAAGTCCTATAAATGCAAGGCCATTGACGGATAGTCATTTCTAATATAAATATTTATGGTGCTAGAATGAAGTGCATGACCAAATTCTTTGTCTGCTAATGAACCAATTTTGGAAATTAATGGGTCTATTTGTGGACCTTGAAGGAGTTGGTCACCTAAATGAGAACCTTGAGATGAAGTAGGAACTTCTCTATGAAAGAGATCAGTACCTTGAGAAGCTCTCCACTTGTCAGTTGAATTAAAACCTTGGACCATAGATGGCTTCCCTTTGTTGTAAAATGAGGAGTGAGACTGTCTTGCCAAAGGTGGCAACGAACTTACATTTCAAGGATAATGCCCAAGTCCCATAAATGCAAGCCCATTGACGGAGAGTCATTTCTAATAGAAATATTTGTGCTGCTAGAATGAAGTGCATGACCAAATTATTTGCCTGCTAATGAACCAATTTGAGGCTTCATTTCACATTGATCTGTGGATAATTCCACAACACTCGTTACTTCTCTATCTAAATTTTTGTTGTTAGTGTACATGTGCACTGAAGAGGTTTTTTCACTACTTGAGCTACTAGCAAATGGTGAGTAATCATCATCATCATCTGACATAGGCTCACATGCATATCTTACTTCTTTCCTTTGTCACTTTCCCCTTCCTAGCTCTTCCTCCTTATCTATAACTTCTATCATGGGTCTAAGAAGCTCTTCCCACTCTTTCCCATTAACTGTGGCCTTTGTCTCTTCATCCTAAGTAATTGGCATACCTTGGATGGCACCAAGATAACCATTTTCTTCTGAAATGTCCTTTTCTCTCACATTAATATCTCTATTAAGAAGATTTTCTATATCTTCCTTTGTATATTAAATAGATGTAGCTGCAATCCCATGTTCATCAAGAATATTCCTTACATCATTGAGTAATATATCATGCAATTCCTTAATAGTTTCATTCTTAACAGAATTCATAACTAGATTTTCCATAGCCAATTTTCTTCTTGATCATTGCAATATCTTGTCCTCAACTAAACATTTTGTAATCAGTTGATATACAATCACAGTTTTCTCTTGGCCAATCCTGTGGGCTCACGATCTAGAAGAGTAGTAGTAGGAAGAAAAAAAGGGTTGAAATCTGGATTTGTGGGCTCTCAAATATTCAAATTTGGATTCACTAGAAGCATTAGTTCTCAAAAAAAAATAGTAAAACACACCATATATAATGATTGTGTCGACACTCGACTGCATCATATAATAAGTTGAAATTAGATAATCATAAAACACTTGGAAATATGGATGAAAATATTTCAAGGCTTGTGGAAATATGGAAATTATAATCTTCCTCCTAGAGCATTAGACATTCTAGCCATTGGAGGGGGTATTTTATGCATGAATCCATCATAGGATGGTCAAATGATGGTGAATCAACTTTGGTTTAGTTTCTATGGTGCTGGGAGATGAGACATTGGGTGAGCCCTAGTTTATAGGGGGTTTTGGGTCTTAAAGCAGATGGTATGAAAGGAGAGAATGAAGTAAAGGATTCTCCAAAGCTGAGAAAAGAAAAGAAAGTGATGTTCAAAAGGAAGAGAATAAGAAAAAGAAGAGGAAGAGAAGTGTAGGAAGTTACAAAAGGTTAATATACAAGGTGTTGAAACAAGTGCATCCCTCCAAGGGAATATCTAGTACTGCCATGGATATCATGGAGAGCTTCATGATTGATATTTTTTATAAGATTACTCCTAAGGTTGCTTCTTTGCTAAAATATAACAAGATCATGACACTTTCCTCTAGAGAAATTGAGATTGCTATCAAGTTTGTTATGCCTAGAGAGCTGGCTAGGCATGCTGCTTCTAAAGGAAGTAAGGCTGTTACCAAGTTTCCTACTGCTTTGGGTTAGATTTTGTTGCAAGATTTTAGGTTTTTTGTACATGGTGTTTATGGCAGGCTTGTTTAGAAGTTGGTTTTGGCTTGGGTTTATGTGTTGAAGTTGGTTTTGGTTGAAGAGTTTGCAAGTTGAGAGTGATTGAAGGAGTTTGATGGGTTTGAAGGGTGCATAAGGGTCATCAAATTGGTGCAAGGGTACAACAGTAGATGTTCTATCCTTTGGAGGGGGTATTTTATGTACAAATCCATCATAGGATGGTCAAATGATGGTGAATCAACTTTAGTTCAGTTTCTATGGTGCTGGGAGACAAGACATTGGGTGAGCCCAAGTTTCTAGGGGGTTTTGGGACCAATTTGGGGTTTTTACATCTAGAAGTGTCAAATATTCAAATTGATGGTAGAATCCTCTAATTAGAGTCATCAAGTATTTTTTGATGGTCCAACCAATTGGAAAGCTTAAACACGCATGAACCAAGAACTTGTTTGATACGGTGGATATGGAGTTGCTGAAGGAAACCTAAGGTGTGGAGTCTTAAAGAAGATGATGTGAAAGGAGAGAATGAAGTAAAGGATTCTCCAAAGATGAGAAAAGAAAAGAAAGTGATGTTCAAGCCCACAAAGGATTCAATACTCAAAGAAATGAAATCTAAGAATACAAGGTGTTGAAACAAGTGCATCCCTCCAAGGGAATATCTAGTGATGCCATGGATATCATGGAGAGCTTCATGATTGATATTTTTGATAAGATTACTCCTAAGGCTGCTTCTCTGCTGAAATATAACAAGATCATGACACTTTCCTCCAGAGAAATTCAGATTGTTGTCAAGTTTGTTCTTCCTGGAGAGCTGGCTAGGCATCCTACTTCTGAAGGACGTAAGGTTGTTACCAAGTTTCTTACTGCTCTGGGTTAGGTTTTGTTGCAAGATTTTAGGTTTTTTGTACATGGTGTTTATGGTAGGATTCTTTAGAAGTTGGTTTTGGCTTGGGTTTATGTGGAAGTTAATGCTGAATTGGGATCTTAGTGTATGTAAAGAATATATGAATTATGCTATGTATGCTATGAAAAATCTTTGAACTATATCATGCAATTCCTTAATAGTTCATTCTTAATAGAATTCATAACTAGATTTTCCATAGCCAATTTTCTTCTTTATCATTGAAATATTTTCTCCTCAAATGAACATTTTGTAATTAGTTGATATACAATCACAATTTTCTTTTGACCAATCCTGTGGGCTGGCGATTGAGCCTGTAGATACACAAAAGGGTTGAAATATGGATCTGGTGGAAGAGTAGTATTAGGAAGAAGTCATTCACTAACATCTCATCTTTATAACAACTAAATTTGGATTCACTAGAAGCATTTTGTGACGTTTTGGGATAGTAAATCCAAGTTATTCTTAACTGTCTTGAACAGGGATTTTGCAAACAACACTTTGTTTATTTTGAAAGTTTAATGAATGGATTGACTCCCCCACCCCTTGTGGTCAATGTGGTTGGTGGGAGGAGTCATAACATGTATATAATCCTTGTATAGAAGTTTAAATGCAGGTATTGGAAGGTATTATGGAGGAGAGACCACAAACATGGAGAGTAAAGTGTTGATTGGGGGTTACTAGTGTTGGGACCAGTCACGGTTTGAGAGATTCATCCATTGGAGGGCCATATTTTATTGCTTGGATGGTAATATTATGTTTTTTTAATGGTGTTTAAACCCTTAGTTTGATTGGGAAGTGTGTGGAGGTGTTAGATTGGAGAAGCCACAGGTGTGAAGGCCTTAAATAGAGGGTTTTGTAGTTAGGTGTTTAAAACTTGTTGTCTATTCTTGAAAAGTGGAAAATAATTAGTTTAGGATCATAATAAAATACTTTTTTTAGTCATGGAACCTTGGAAGTAAGTGGGTGATAGGGTTGCTTTGTTAGGAGGGGCTAATTAGGCTTGGGAGAAGAGCACTTAAAAAAGGAAGTCTACACCAGTCAAAGAGTTAAAGTCTGAGATTGATATCAACTGAGGAAATCTGAAAAGGGTACTCAAAAATGTAAAAACATTGATAGATTGTTTGGGAAGTTTGGGAGAAAAATGCTGATTTCAATTTTGGCAAGGCTACTAAGCAGGCCTGGAAGGCTATAGTGGAAGAATGGTGAAAGATGAGTGGATAGGAGTGAAAGGGGAGTTTGAACATGTGCTATATAAATTTGACATGTTACAATATTTTGTATCTCCATTTAGTCCAATGAACCAATTGGGTCTTCCCTACCCTTGATTGTCTCAAGTATTGCCTCGTGGTCTGACTCACGAACCTTCCAAAGAGTTTTATTTTGTGGTCTTCCCCCATATCTGACTAAGTGGAAATTTGATGCTATGATGAGGTTTGAATAATGAATAATCTTTCTGTTTGTCCCCCAATCCTCGAACAACCACAACCTAGGGTTCTTCATAGCAGACCGTCTAAGCCATGTACCAGTTACAACCACTGCTCCTATAAGGTATTCTAATTCTTCACCATCAATGACTAAGTGATCCAATTTCTTTTTTGCCTCTACACAATGACATAAATAATAATTTGTCCCTTCTTCATTGTCTTCAGGTGCAATAATAGAAAAAACATGGCCTGTAATGATATAAACATAATGAGGACATTAGTTTACTAAATATTTATGATAAAGTACTAAATTTGAGATTATTTGTATGTGGAAAATACTGACCTAGTTGTACTAGATCAGATAAGTGATCAAAGTCAATGGATTATTCCATTTCTATTAGTTGTAGTGATTCATAGGGATGATAGGAAGCAAGTGGACTCAAAATATGTGTATACCATTCATCAACCCATTCTTTTGGCTCACACCCATCCCAATCTTCATCTACACGTGATGAACAAAAGCACACCATATGTCGTGTGTGGATACTCCATGAACCTGCATTACAACTTCTAAAATAGTGTAGCTCACTTGATCATGTCAATGTACAACAATCCTCATATGGTGCAATGTTAGTTTCATTCATCAACCAAAAAAATATACAAACCATAGACTCACCTTCATTACCTGGACCCATTGTAGCATTACACCATTGGGCAATACATCTCGCATTTGACAATGTTGCTTTCTCTTTGTACTTTAATTCTTCACGTGCTAAGGCTCTTTTAATACATGCACTTGCGCCATCGTGCTCTCCCTTTCCATGACCGGCCTCTATGAAATTCCACATATATTGAATTCTAGTAATCTTATGCATCCTGCACAACCAATAAAACATCTGTGAATTCTTGAATTGGGATGCACAATTATTTGACCAAATGATATGTTGATGATATTTTATGCCCCTATTTGCCAAATGACCATAAAATAGTTGAAAGCAACTGTGTACAAACTTTGTAGAATGTGAGCGATCATCGCTGATATAAAAATGATACTCCCTCAATATCTTCCTATTCTCCTCTATACTGTCTGGTGCATGCATGAATGCTATATGAACAAATATAGCAACCTATTGAGAGTTGTAATACTTTGCTTGCACCTCATTCTATGGTTGTAGTGTGTAGTTCTCTACAAATTCCACAACTGAAACAGTAGTATCAAGTGGGAATGTGTCCTTGCACAACTTGAATTGCCCTATTTAACCATCGCGCTCTATGTGTATGCCTTGCATACTCATAAATAATTTGTTTACAAAAAATGTCCATGAACTGATACACTGGAATTTTTTCAATTACTAAATCACATCTTTTAGCCTCTTTTCCATCTTTTAGATTGTATGTCATGGTCTTATATTTTGCAAATTCCACTATTTCATTACCGATTGCATGTGTACTCTCCATATGTTAACAAATTGGCAAACGTTGCAAACCTTCAGAATCTATGCATGTACCATTCAAGCATGAGAGCTTGTAAAATTGTTGACCATCCACTCTTTCACATAAAATCGTAGATATTAATTCCCTTGAAGATCTAGGTGGGACATTTATGTTACAATCCTGCAAAACATTGTTAGAGTGCAAAGCTACACATATATTCCTATAAACTTCAAAATGGTTAGAAAATTCAATATGTACCCTACAACAACAAGTTGTGCATGTGTGATTTATCTTGACATAAAAAGGTTTACACATTTCAAAATATCTCTACCTAATTTTAATTTGAGGATACGTATGCATAAATTTTGCAAAGAATTATGTCTGAGTTGAATCCAAAAAATGTTTTGGATGTGGAACATGAATTCGACTACCAATCCTCCTTCTTACAACATCTCTTTGATTAGGAGATACTCGTGTATTATTCTTCCAAAATTCTTCAATCAAGGATTTCAAAGCTTCAACAATTGCTTTGACTTTTTATGGTAGTCTACCGAAAAATGCCCATAACTCATTGCTATTTGGATCTTCCACTCTTTGATGCCTTCCCAGGGCTCTCATTAGAGACTTTCTACTTATTTTCAATGTTTTGCTTGTATTTCTAATGAGTTGAGATTTCTTCATTTGAGTGATTACTATCATTGATGTAAGTACATGTCGTGTGACATTACTCTCTTTTGTGTGTGATGTAGAACCCACACTCTCATATGCAGTCGTTAGATTCTTTACAATAGATTTTTCACTTGACTCGTCTTTCATTCTTAGCCCAAGAATCTTCATGATGGGCCTAAATTTTAGATTTCTCATCATTTCAACAAATAGTTGACATCTTCCTGTCATGTTTAAATTCTCAAAAAATGATCTCCAAATACGATTAACATTTCTTTGACAAGTACACTTGGGAATCTTGTCAGGCATTGCTTGCAAAATGTTAGTATCAATATTAATCAAATATTGTGGTTTTCTATATTTAATAATTCTAGGAGCATCAAAAAAATCTTGTGTGAATTGTGTACCATCTTGAGTGCCTTCAACATGAGATGATGTTGTGCCCAACACTTCAGAAGTAGACAATGATGTGCCTTCAGCATGATAGAAGAGTGTGCCCACACCTTTAGAAGTAGACAACGGTGTGCCTTCAACATGAAACATTGGTGTGCCTTCAATATGATACATTGGTGTGCCTCCACCTTCGGAAGTAGAAAATGGTGTGCCTTCAACATGATACATTGGTGTGCCTCGAACATTGGATGATGATGTCTCTTGAACTTGGGAACTCATAGATGATGTCCCTGCATCTTCATAATTCAATTATCTCATTGCACGCAAGTTTCTCATTCATTGTCTTTTTTATTCCAATTCCAATTCTCTCTTACTTTGTATTGATGTTTCTTGTTCCTCATCCAAAGGAAAATCTTCTTCTATAGTATCTAATTTTTTTTGTTCACAAAGTTGTCTCATTCTTTCCCTTTTCTTCTCTTTGTCTCTTTCATGCTCTTCTGGTGTTAAATTATTTTCTCATTTCCTTGGCATGATGATGATTTCTACATATCAATTGATTACAATTTTAAAAATATAATATAAATGTAAATCAATAAGTCAAATTATAATATAAACCTCTTACAATATGACAAATTATAATATAAATTTATTACACTTATATCAAATTATGTATCAAGAACAAGTCTATATCATACAAATTATAAACCAAAACACTATTAACATTTGTGATGCAAGAGCATCTTGGGTGTAAGAGCAATCTTGCATCACCCAAAAAAAGAAATATTTCTGTTTTTATATTCAATAAGGGCTATTTTGTGCAGAGCTGCTATTTATGGAAAGTTACTATTTTTGGTAATTTTCATATGTGCTCAGAATGATCTGATTTCTTTCTTGGAGGTTCATTTTGGTCATATAAGTCTGCCAGTAAAGTTTCATTGCCAGATCAAGTGTATTGGAAGATATTGAAGATTTTCGGTATTGGCAGCAGGGTACAAAAACTTTGAACTTAGTTTTGAAGGCTTTAGAGGCCCCGAATGAGGTCAACAATTTGGGTGACGGGCGCTTGCACTAGTCAAGCCTATAGAGCACTTTGTGGCGTTTCTGAAATGGGGTTATAATAGCCGATTGGGTCAACTGCTGATGACTTATGGTCTTCGGAAGTTGGGCCACCTGAAATGGCGGAAAATAATTTTCTTTGAAATTTTTGTTTGGGTTTCAAAGGTTATCTTGAGCCGACTATGATGTAATAAAATGTAAAATAAAATAATTCTAAGTTTGGTCGGCCTTATTGGCTAAAATTCTGGAACCTTCCCAGGCGGTGGAAAATTGCCTATATAAGGAAGGTTGTATTATTGTCTTAGGCAGTTCAGAATAGTTCTGGGTAGTAGATCTAGGTATTGATTCGAGGCTTTGTCCTACAGAATATTGTAAGGGAATGCCCATGTGGCTTTGCATATTGTAATTCTGAAAGTTTGTAATTCCACATTTGTGGAGATAATAAGAAGCCAATTTTCTGAAGCCAATTTTCTGTTCCTGCATATTGTTGTTGTTTCTCTATTTCTATTATGTGTTTGTGGTATTAAGGGGAGCACCCTTCATCAATTTGACATGTAAAACTAAAAAACTTGCCTCAATCTCTTTTTGTCTGTTTGATTCCACTAATTGACTTTCACGATGGTGCAAAGAGAAAATTTGTCACTATGGTGCAAAACAATGTCGAAAAGCAAAAGTTTGTCAGACAAAATGCAAAATTTAGACAGCATAACAAAAAGTGGGCCTCTTTCACGAGATCATTGCCAAATAAGACCATTTCTTCTAGTTTTGCATAGCGCGAGCGCACTATAGGGCATATGCCCTATACGAAACAAAAACATGTCATGCAGATCTAGTCTTAAACATAGGGCACACGCCCTATATAAAACAAGAAAAAGGGGAGAAAAGAGAGTGAGGGAGAGAGAGAGAATGGAGAGAGTAGGAGAAAAGGGTAAGGAGAGAAAGAAGGGGAGAGGGAGAGGGAGAGAGAATAGAGATAGGAGAGAAGGGTAAGGAGACAGAAGGGGAGAGGGAGAGAGAATAGAGATAGGAGAGAAGGGTAAGGAGGGAGAGAGAGAGAGAGAGAGAGAGAGAGAGAGAGAGAGAGAGAGAGAGAGAGAGAGAGAGAGAGAGGGGAAAGTGAGAGAGTAGGAGAGAGAGGAGGGGAGAGAGATAGAGAGATGGGGGGAAGGAAAGATAGAGAAGGGGAAAGGGAGAGAGAAGGAGAAGTAGAGGTGTGTGTGTGTGTGTGTGTGTGTGTGTGTGAGAGAGAGAGAGAGAGAGAGAGTTAGAAAAGGGGAAAGGGAGAGAGTAGGAAAGAGAGAGAAAGAAGGAGAGAGAAGGGAGAGAGAGAGAGAGAGAGAGAGAGAGAGAGAGAGAGAGGAGAGAGAGGAGAGAGAGAGAGAGAGAGAGAGAGAGAGAGAGAGAGGAGGGGAGAGAGAGAGAGCAAGGGGGGGAAGGAAAGATAGAGAAGGGGAAAGTGAGAGAGAAGGAGAAGGAGAGGTGTGTGTGTGTGTGTGTGTGAGTGAGAGAGAGAGAGAGAGAGAGAGAGGTGGGGGGAAGGAGAGTTAGAGAAGGGGAAAGGGAGAGAGAAGGAGAAGGAGAGGTGTGTGTGTGTGTGAGTGAGTGAGAGAGAGAGAGAGAGAGAGGGGGGGGAAGGAGAGTTAGAGAAGGGGAAAGGGAGAGAGTAGGAGAGAGAGAGAGAAGGAGAAGGAGAGAGAAGGGAGAGAGAGAGAGAGAGAGAGAGAGAGAGAGAGAGAGAGAGAGAGAGAGAGAGAGAGAGAGAGAGAGAGAGAGAGAGAGAGAGAGCGAGAGAGAGGAGGTGTGTGTGTGTGTGTGTGTGTGTGTGTGTGTGAGAGAGAGAGAGAGAGAGAGAGAGAGAGAGAGAGAGAGAGAGAGAGAGAGAGAGAGAGAGTAGGATAGAGAGGAGGAGAGGTGTGTGGGTGGGTGTGTGTGTGTGTGTGTGTGTGTGTGTGCGTGAGAGAGAGAGAGAGAGAGAGAGAGAGAGAGAGAGAGAGAGAGTAGGATAGAGAGGAGGAGAGGTGTGTGTGTGTGGTGTGTGTGTGTGTGTGTGTGTGTGTGTGAGAGAGAGAGAGAGAGAGAGAGAGAGAGTAGGATAGAGAGGAGGAGAGGTGTGTGGGTGGGGTGTGTGTGTGTGTGTGTGTGTGTGTGAGAGAGAGGAGAGAGAGAGAGAGAGGAGAGAGAGAGAGAGAGAGAGGGTGATGAGAGAGAGATATAGAAGGTCAGATGTGAGCGTGATAAGTGGGAGAGAGAGAGAGAGAGAGAATGGGGGAGGGAGAGAGATAGAGAGAGCACTCTCTCTCTCTCTCATCTCTCCCTCTATCGCTCTCTCTCTTCTTCCCACTTTGAATATTTCTCATCACTATGTGAATCTCATAAATTTACATAGGGCATGCACCCTATAGGGCGTGCGCCCCTATGTAAATTTATAGTTTACAGAGGGCACAACACCCTATAGGGCATGCGTGCTTTGTAAAGGATTTGAATTTACAAATCCTAAGGCTTTGATTTTTCTTGGAGATCCAACCCAAAGTCTTGGATGATTGAAATAGGCCTGAGACATGTTTTCCAGCAGACATACAAAAAAATGACATCTTTTTTTTGTGTGCTCCTTGTCAGGTTTACTCGTGGCTCAGAACATAAAAATTAGATGACGTGATATTGTAGATCTCCCTATTAGCTATCTAAGCATATAATTTATTTTGAATTCTGATTATGTTAAGTTTTTCAACTCTAATTTCTTTTGTGTGTATGTCCGTTTTTTTGTAAAAAACCAACATGCAGTATTTTGGGCATAGATTTTGGCTCATTCATCGAATTTTGCAATAAGTTACATTTTTAGAAACTAGACTCCATTCTACACACTTTAAAAGAAAATTTAATTTAATTTTTGATTCGTTTTAAATGATTTCTAGGGGGGAGCACATAAAAATTTCATGTGTTTTCAAGATGTGTACACTTCGTAAATTCATAAAAAATTATACGTTCATAAAAAAATTACCAAAAAAATTGGGGATAAACTATCGTGGTGTTAGCTAACTTCTCACTGGAGTGATTAAAAAAATTCAAAAAAAAAGTTAATATTTTAGGGGGAGCACACCAGACGCTATGTTATGTTTTTGGACAAAAAATAGGACCACTTTTTGTGCTCCCCCTTTTTGAGGCCTTAATCTACACCATATTCAAAATAAGTTAGTAGTTTAGGAACTAGATTTAGAGTATTACAACTCTTGTTTTGTGTCACATCTCAAAATTTTGAGTCTAAACTATCTTCAATTCTTGTTGAAGTTCAGAGTTTGCTGATTTCAGGAAACAAAGTGGCATCTTATACCCCTTTTTGGTCCCCATCTTTGTGCACTTACCCCACTATTACTCTAACAATTGTAGCAAATTCAAAATCTTCTAACAGAGTGGACTTAACTGTTCTTTGTTAAATATCTTAACGGAGTGCATACATGAATTTTGTTTCTAAAATCCTTTAAAATGGTAGATATAGGTGATCTTTTTTGTTACTCCTAATTGGGTTAGATCACGAGAAGTGATCATTCTTGTAATCCTTAACCACCAACCTTATTTTCTCTAGAAGTGAAGCTTTAAGGGTTCCATCCCCCACCACAATTTTTACCTTCTAATAAGGGTTTTTAATGATACCAGAATACATGTGTCATGTGTATTGATTTTTCATGAATGTTTTATTGATTTACTTTATGCATTTACATTTCAGTTATATTATTGAATGTGTGTTGGATGCAAAGTTACACAATTAGTTATTGAATTTGATGTTTGCAAGGATTTATTTGAAAGTTTTAAGGGTATTGATTCACCCCTCCCCTCTCAGTACACACGTTATCCCATAATTCCAATAGGATGGAGAGTTAACAAGATAGAGGTAGAGGAGTGATGGGGGAGAAGAAATATGGAGATGTAGATATTTAAAGGTATAGGAAGGGGGTAATCGAGGAGAGATGGATGAATAAAGAGAGCGAGATGTATCCAAATATGGAGGGTGGAGAGGAAGATAGAGATAGAGAGGAATAAGAGTGAAAGGAAGAGGAGAATAAAAGACAGAGAGATCGAGATAATTGAGAAGTAAATATAGAAATTGATCTACGGAGAGCTTAACTGCACAAGTTACTATGGTTAATGATAGAAAGAGTTCTATCTGTTGATTTTTTTCTCCCTTGATGTACAAGGAAAATACACTGTCATTACCCATTTATCATGTATCACTGTCCCATTAGTTTTATTTTCATTTCTCACACGATTGTTTTCAAACCCATCATTCAATGACAATCAATTTTTTGGCCCGTGGAGGAAATTATTGTTGATAAAAATGGGGGGTCCATGAAAAAAATGTCACCCAATGTTTGCATTTTTTACTGATTTCATGTTGGAGATTAATATACTTAATCACCTTTTTCAATTTGTTTGGACAAAATTTAATATATCATGAAAATGATGGGAAATAATGTTAATATATATTTTTAGTAAGGATTTTGTTTTATGTTTTATATACTACTTATGTTTTATTTAATCTATTATTTAAGAAATAATTAGAATCAAGATTAATTACAATAATAGTATTTTTAATAATATTTTTTGAATAATATAATTGAAAATTAAATTTAAGTTTCAATTTATTATTATACTGAAGGGCGTTTTCTATTTGACATGCATGACCTAATTTTGATAACTAACAATTCAATTATGTCTAAAACCTTATTGAAATAATCCCCACCCATTTATTTTAAATTATTATTTGATTGTTGTATTGGGTCCTACGCCAAGCCCAATAGTTGTAAGAAGCTACGATGAGAAGACCGGTATGCTGATGTTTAGATGTCTTGATGCCTATGTGGCCGTTGCATTTTTTCCCACCTTAGTGATTACTAGATTTTCTCATTAACATAAGAATTGTTGGATTTCCAAATAATATTTTGGTTTAGACTTTTGGGTTATAGGAGGGTCAATTGAAATTTTTGTCATCTAGATTGAAGTTTTGTGTGAGTTTTCCATGGATAATCCACTGTCTTGGGGGTATTGGGGTTGAGTTCCCAAAACAAAATCATATTAAATATGTCATCATTATCATCCAAATCCTTACGGTGCAAAATTAGAGAACACACCCTAGGTTGATTGAAATTTTTGTTATATGTTGAAGTTTTGTGTGATTTTTCTATGGATAATCCATAGTATGGGGGTGTTAGGGTCAAGTTCCCCAAAAAAATCATATTAAATAATTCATCATTATCACCCAAATCCTTATGCTACAAAATCTAGAAAAGACACTCCTGGAACAAGAAAACTGCAAGAAGCACATCATCATTATCTTAAGAGTTTTTCCTTCAACTCGTGACATGATAATGACTTCATTATAATTTTTTATTGTTATATTAATAATAATTGGAAGCTACAATTATTGAAACACCTAACACAATTTCATCAACCAATCTTCAAATGCATCTATACTAAATATATATCACATATTTTCTTCTCCGATAACATGTCTGATAGAGGTTTCTTCAATCTCATAGCTCACAAAAAATAATAGTCCAGTATGATGAGTACCTAGATCCATGATTCTTCCTTCTTAAGAGTGGTCATCAACTAGAGTAATATTGTACCTTGTAAAGTTTAATCATCATATTCTATTGGTGTAACAAGACTCAAGACACAAACATCAATAAGACAGTACATTGACACTAAAAAGAATAGAAAACAATAAATGTTAAAGAGGTTCCAATGTTATATGACAGTTTAAAAAATTGCACTTCCCTTGCTCAGTTCCAGTACTAATCTAGATGTGCAACAAATATATCAATTTCTTTGTTTCCTACATAATGTTTTTGTCTTTTGTTTTATCAATTAATGCATGTACAGGCTAAGTACAATGTCAAGAAGGAGGAATCAATGTATAACCAAAATTGTTCATATATTCCTTTCAAAAAGTTCACACATTTCGCATGGCTATAGAAGAAATATATCTTGTTAGACATAAGGAGAAATATGGTCTTGTTAGACATACGGGGAAATATGGTATAGGCAAGATGCTTTTGTCTCTTGTCTTGTTAGACATGGGGAGAAATATGGTATAGGTGAGATCGTAATGCATCTATAAATAGGTAGCAACGTAAGTGCATTCGTAAATAGTTGTGTACTTTAATTTCTTTTCGACCTCCTTAATTCTCCCATGGTGAAGAGGAATTTGAATGTAGAAGAAGTTCGTGCTTCCATTCCCAATAACACATTCAGTGTATGGGATGACAATTTTATCCAATCCATGTGAGCACCGTACAGGGTAAGTTAGTATATAGTACTCAGCTCTATTTCTATTTCAGTTATTAATGTTTGTAGCATCTTCACTACTCATGATCATGTACTGTATTCATGTGCAGGAATCTGAATATCACGAATGCACTGAAACACTCATTAAAGAAGTCAAAAATTTTATAAGAGAAATGTGAACTGGAGATGGAGATGGTTGATGCATTGTAGTGCCTTGGAATTTGAATTTTATGAGTCATTTTAATCAATCCTTTTCCTCCAACAAGATATGGTGCATCATTACCAAATGTTACACTTTTACCTTTATAGTGATGTAAGGTCTCAAACTTACTTTTGTCTCTAGTCATGTGATGTGAACAACCACTATCTATAATGCATTTTGTCATTCTTGTTCACATAGGAAATCAATGCAGTTTTCTCATCCTCATTAGATTCATCTTTCATTACAACATAGACTACCTCAATTTCAAAATCATCACTATCAGTGTCCATCTCTTCTTCAGAAATATAACAAGATTTCTTACCTTTTCCTTTGTAGTCTTTGTACCTTCAGTAGCCTTTGTCATCTCTTCTATCTTTGCATCTGCTATTTCTTTCTTCATCTTTATCCTTCCTGTCAGGACATATAGCAGCTATATGACTGACTTTATTACATGCAAAACATATAATAGGGAGTTTACCTTTATATTTTCCTTTTCCTCTTCTCAGTCTTCTAGCCATAAGAGCTTCTAGATCTTCAAGATCATCATCAGAAGTGTCACTGTCACTTTCACTTTCACTGGTGCATCTATATTTTCCTTTCTTAGGCTTGTTCAGAACTAACTGTGACTTAAAAGAAGATTCAACATTTCCAATACTACCAACAGTGAAATTATCATAATTAGATAGTTCAAAAGCAGTCAGTTTTCCAATCAAACCTTCCAAGGTAAGCACATTTCTAGAGTTACATCTAGATTCCTGAATAGCTGAGATCTTAATAGCATATATAGGACACAGAGTTCTTAGCACTTTTCCAATTATGGTGTCATCATCAATAGTTCCATTTTCTCCTCTAATAGCATTCACAACTTCTTTTATTCTACCATAATATTGTGCAATTTTTTCATCTTCATTCATTCTCATTTCATCAAACTTACCTCTGAGACTCTTGACTTTAGCTTTCAACACATATAGATCACCACCATAGATCTTTGCAAGAGTGTCCCACATATCTTTAGCAGTTATGCAGTCCTTAATATCCTCAAATTCTGGATAGCTTAGGGTAGATGCAATTTCCAGCATTGCCTGATTATGTTCTTGCTTAGCTCTCATTTCCTTGGTAGTCATAGGTGCAACAGGTTTGACATAGTCATGCTCAATGTAGTACTTTGTAGAATCACCAATACTGGCCAGGGGCAACTTCATCAAGCTTTGCCATGCAGGGAAGTTTCCTTGTTCAGCTGCGCTACCTCCTTATACATCTTGATCATTTTCTTCAAGTCCCTTTAAACTTGTTTTCTGTAGACACCAATAAGCAACAAAGCTATGATACCAATTGTTAATATGATTTATAAAAATAGAGAGGGGGGGGGGGTGAATCAGTTGTTCTTAGGTCCTGATGTATAAAATAACTTCAAAAACTTTTCCTTAAATCAGATCAAGCAACCAAAACAAACTCGGTCATCACTGATTCAATAATAGAAACATATAACACTATAGTCCACTACCCAACTATAACTAACTTGTAAAACATAGAAATGTTCAAACCAAAAACATTCACACAAGTATTGACACAAGGATTTATAGTGGAAACCCAATATGGGAAAAAACCACTTTGTAACATGCTACTATTATTTTCACTCTTCTGAAGTGAGCTCAGTTAAAAGCCAACCCTGTCAAAGGTTACAATACACACTATCAGGTGTGACTGGTTAAAGGATTTCAATCACCCTGTTAAAAGTGAGCCTAGTTATAGGATTTACATACACTCCATTAGAATGCAACCTTGTTCAAAGGATTTAACATATGACTATTAGGTCAACCTTTGTTAAAAGGATTTTGACTGTTACAATGGTTAGAAAGTAGTAGCAGTATTGATCTAAAAAACATACAACTCACTTTGCAAATGTCAGATCCAATTCCATACACAAATGTTGATTTACTGACTTTGAAACTTTGCCATCTCCATCTTTGATCTGCTCGAAACTTTTCTTCAAGCAATCACCACACTTCTCCTTCAGCCTTTTCACTTATACAGTCAATAAAACTTACTGTTCTTCTAGCATCTACTTCACCCATGCATTCTCATACCTAATGTTTTTGGTTCCCTTAATACTTTTCTTTGTTAGGTTAACTTATCTTTGCCACTTAATCTCCTTCATAGATCCTAGGATTAGGTTAGATTCATTGAATCTACCCACTTCATGTTCTTTGTCTCCTCTTCTAGAATCATCTGAAATCTCATAAAGATTTACAATAAAACATTTTACAAAGCATTAAATGCTTCCATACAATCAATAAATAAAGTCAACACTTTTACATAATACAAGAATTCAACAATGTCAGCTCCAAATCTGAATTCTCTTCAAATATAAAAATGTTGATGCTCGGTCAATACTGTGATCATCCACTCGGTCTTCGTGCAAAATGATCAGTCACTACTAAAACTATTTCCTTGGCATATACTATCTTCCTCGGCAATTAACTAATACTCGATCGACACTAGATTTTTTCTCGGCATATACTAACTTGGTTGACACTAACATAGCTCGGCTTAAACATAATTTCTTCATTTTTGCTCAGTTAAGCCTACCAGTTTAGTCTTCAATCTTACTAAGATAAACAATACATTGTCCCATCATTGTACAACATATTCAAGTACACTTTGCAGTATCAAGATAACTCAACATTTCCCTAGGTGCTATTGTTACCATCCTTTCTTTTCCTTCTCACAATAGATATAGTACTTTCCTAAGTAGCAATAGTCTTACCAGTTAAGGTTTGACATCAATGACAATACAACAATTGCTTCAATTGCAGTTTCCAACAATCTCCGTCTTTGGCATTGATGGAAACACCATGTGATATCACTTGAATAACACATGGATTACCAACCAATCCAAAAACATATCTGTCCATCAGAGAAAAATTATAATATCCTTAGCTTCATTCTGATTCAGAATCTATAAATTTCACTTTTGTGACCATTAGAAGTATCCAGATCTCCCTCTATCCTGATCTTTCATTTCTGTTCATCGAATCCCTACTCTTCAATTCATGTGTTATAGTATCATTTCAGTTCAATCTCCCTCTTTGACAAAAATGCCAAAGAAGTAACTAAAACTTACATCCAACAGATGTAGATATATTTATGCAGCTCAATGTTTCTCCCTCTATCATCTTGCTTATGACTGATTTGTTGTCTTTGCTTCTTCTTCAGAGCTCTAGGACAGTCCTAAAGTGTGACAATATTCTTCATCAATTTGTCAATTATTCTGCTGTAGCATATTTGATGCAGTGCTCCTAGCTTGACTAGGCAGCCTTAGTTAGGGGAAGGACCCCTAATTGACTTCTCAAATACTCATGAGCTTCTTTAGGTAAAGCTTTAGTGAATATGTCTGTCAATTGTTCTTTTGTATTCACATATTCCATTTGGACTTCCTTGTCTTGTACCAATTCCCTCAAATAGTGATACTTGATTTCTATATGCTTGGTCTTAGTGTGCATCACTGTATTCTTAGAAATATTGATGGCACTTGTGTTGTCACATAAAATAACAACGGGTTCAGTAATTTCTTCTTTCATGCCTATCAACAACTATTTTATCCATATCAAATTTGAATAGTTTACTATAGCAACAACATACTCAACTTTAACAGTAGATTGGGAAATGCAATTTTGTTTCTTGCTTGTCTAGGAGACTAATCTCTGTCCAAGAAAGAAAGCTCCACCACTAGTGCTCTTTATATCATCTACATTTCCTACCCAATTAGCATCAATCTCTAATCTAAGTTCAAATTTTTCATTCTTCTTGTATTATAACCCATAGTCAGCAGTTCCTTTCAAGTATCTTATGATTCTTTTCACCGCCATCATGTGTGTTTCCTTAGGATTGGCAAAGAATCTTGCCACAATCCCAATAGCTAGTGCAATATCTGGTCTACTATGTACAACATACTACAATTTTCCAATCATGGATCTGTACAAAGTCTGGTTAACTTCTACAACATCATCATTCTTAGATAACTTTTGTCCAGTAACCATAGGAGTTCCCACTGGTCTAGCATCTTCCATTCCAAAAGTTTTCAGTATTTCATTAACATACTTAGACTGTGTAATGAAAATTCTTTCTTCATTTGATATACTTGTAAACCAACAAAGAATTTGATCTCACCAAACATACTCATTTCAAATTCAGTTTGCATTTCTTTTGAAAAACTTTTACACAATGCATCTTGTCCATGAAAAATAATGTCATCAACAAAAATTTTGGCTGATAGAATACCTTTATCTTCTTCATCCTTCAAGTACAGATTGCTTGTGTCATTTGTTCTGGAAAATCCAATCTGCATCAAATAGTTATGCAATCTCTCATACCATGCTCTAAGAGCTTGTTTCAATCCATACAATGCTTTGTTCAGTTTGCATATGATGTGTCTTCTATTTGGATCAATAAAACCTTATGGCTATTCTATGTAAACTTCTTCTTCTAGTACACCATTTAAAAATGCAGACTTGACATCCATTTGATATACCTTGAAATCTTTATAAGTAGCATATGAAAGTAGAGTTCTTACTCCTTCCAATCTAGCTACAGGGGCAAATGTCTCCCCATAATCTATTCCTTCTTCTTATGCATAGCCTTTGCATACCAACCTAGCTTTGTTCCTAGTGATTTCACCTTTTTCATTCAACTTGTTTCGAAACACCCACTAAGTTCCTATAACATTCTTATCTACAGGTCTCGGCACCAGAGTCTAGGTTTCATTCTTCTCAATTTGGTTAATCTCTTCATTCATTGCTTGTATCCAATCTTCATTTTCTAATGCCTCTTTAGTTGTCTTAGGTTCAAACTCACATAGTAAGCATGTTGGATCCTTGTTGTTGCTTCTGGTCTAAATTCTAGTGTCTTTATCTCCAATTATCTGTTCAGGCTTGTGATGTCTTCTTACATATTTTGCCAAAATAGGTTCAACATTTTTCTCCTCTATTTCATTAGGTTCCCCAACAAGATTTTCAGATTCAACTTCTGAATGCTTGACAACCTCTTCCTAATACTCAGCAGCATTATCTTGTAGCACGGCATGTTCTTGTTCTCTCTCGGCACTATTTTCCTGACGCTCAACAATCGTTTCTTGTTGCTCGACATTGCTTGCTTGAGACTCAGCATCAGGTGCAAGTCTGTTACCTGCCTCTTCTATTTCCTCATTGTACATAAAAGATCTGTAATCTTTTGGTTCTCTTTTGCTGTTGGCTTCATTTCTTTCTGCATACTCATCAATTTTTACATTCACAATTTCCACAATTTTGTTAGTGTTTGAGTTCAAACACTTATAATCTTTACTTTTTGTGGAGTAGCCTAGGAATATGCCTTCATCACTTTTGGCATCAAACTTTCCATTCGTATTGTCTTTCAATATGTAACACTTGCTTCCAAAGATTCTAAAGTATTTAACACTCGTGTATGCCCATACCATAATTCATAGGGTGTCAAATTTGTACCTTTCTTGATCTGTACCCGATTAAGAGTGTAAACAACTGTACTTATAGCTTCTTTCTAGTATTTCTGTGCCACATTCTTTTAAATTAATAATGTCCTTGCACAGTCCAAAATAGATATGTTCCTTCTTTCTGCTATACCATTTTGTGGAGGTGTCCTAGATGCAGACATCTATCTTTTGATTCCTCTATCATTTCAAAACAAATTGAATTCATTTGATGTAAATTCTCCACCTCGGTCAGATCTAAGACATTTTAGGTTCCTACTTGTCTCCTTCTCAACCTTAGCCAAATACCACTTAAAAAATTGAAAAGCATCAAATTTTTCTTTTAGAAACATTACATGCATCATCCTAGTATGATCATCAACAAACAAGATAAAATATCTAGCACCACAGTAACTTTGTATACCCATAGGTCCACAAAGGTCAGTATGAACCAAATATAAAATGTGTTCAGAAGTGAAGGTTTTTCTCTTGAAACTTGACTTAGTCATTTTTCCTAACTGGCATTCTTTGCACATCACATTCTCAGGTTTCTTCAATCTAGGTAGGCCTCTTACTTTCTTCTTCTTACTTATCTCTACCAGATTGTCAAAGTTAACATGACATAGCCTCTTATGCCATAACCAAATGTCATCAAGTTGTGCAATCATACATATTTCTTTAGATAGGTCAAGATAGAACAAATTACCTCTAGTCTGCTCACCACTTCCATTCAGTTCACTGGTAGCATCAAATATCTTAGCTTTCTTGTGATGAAATTCCACTCGATAACCAGTTCTGTGGAGCTAAGCAACACTTAGAAAAATTATAATTCAATCCTTCAACCCAATAATCATTTTTACAAGAGATTTTATCATTCAATTTAATCAATCCTTTTCCTCTAACAGGACATGCTCCATCATTACCAAATGTTACACTTTTACCTTTATAGTGATGTAAGGTCTCAAACTTACTTTTGTCACCAGTCATGTGATGTGAACAACCACTGTCTATAATCCATTTGTCATTCTTGTTCACATAGGAAATCAATGCAATTTTATCATCCTCATTAGATTCATCTTCCATTGCAACATAGACTACCTCAATTTCAAAATCATCACTATCAGTGTCAGTCTCTTCTTCAACAATGTAACAAGATTTCTTACCTTTTTCTTTGTAGTCTTTCTACCTTCAGTAGTTTTTGTCATCTCTTCTATCTTTGTGTCTACTGTTTCTTTCTTCATCTTTATCCTTCCTGTCAGGACATCTAGTAGCTATATGACTGACTTTATTACATGAAAAACATATAATAGGGAGTTTACCTTTATATTTTCATTTTCCTCTTCTCAATCTTCTATCCATAAGAGCTTCTAGATCTTCAAGATCTTCATCAGAAGTGTCACTATCACTTTCACTTTCACTTTCACTTTCACTGGTGCATCTTTCTTTTTCTTTCTTAGGCTTGTTTAGAACTAACTGTGACTTAAAAGTAGATTCAACATTTCTAATACTACCAACAGTGAAATTATCATAATTAGACAGTTCAAAAGCAGTCAGTTTGCCAATCTTAATAGCATATATAGGACACAGAGTTCTTAGCACTTTCCAATTATGGTCTCATCATCAATAGTTCTATTTCCTCCTCTAATAGCATTCACAACTTCTTTTATTCTACCACAATATTGTACAATGTTTTCATCTTCATTCATTCTCATTTCATCAAACTTACCTCTAAGACTCTCGGCTTTAGCTTTTAGCACATATAGATCACCACCATAGATCTTTGCAAGAGTGTCCTACATATCTTTAGCAGTTGTGCAGTCCTTAATATCCTCAAATTCTAGATAGCTTAGGGAAGATGCAATTTCCAGCATTTCCTAATTATGTTCTTGCTTAGCTCTCATTTCCTCGGTAGTCATAGGTGCAACAGGTGTGACATAGTCATGCTCAATGTAGTACTTTGCAGAATCACCAATACCAGCCAGGTGTAGCTTCATCAAGCTTTTCCATGCAGGGAAGTTTTCCTTGTTTAGCTTCAGTACCTCCTTATACATCTTGATCATCTACTTCAAGTCCCTTTAAACTTGTCTTTTGTAGACACTAATAAGCAACACAGCTTTGATACCAATTATTAATATGATTTAGAACAATAGAGAGGGGGGGTGAATCAGTTGTTCTCAGGTCCTAATGTATAAAATAACTTCAAAAACTTTTCCTTAAATAAGATCAAGCAACCAAAACAAACTCGGTCATCACTGATTCAATAATAGAAACATATAACACTACAGTCCACTACCCAACTGTAACTAACTTGTAAAACGCATAAATGTTCAAACCAAAACATTCACACAAGTATTGACACCAGGATCTATAGTGGAAACCCAATATGGGAAAAACCACTTTGTAACATGCTACTATTATTTTCACTCTTCTAAAGTGAGCTTGGTTAAAACCCAACCCTATCAAATCTTACAATACACACTATCAGGTGTGACCCGGTTAAAGGATTTCAATCAACCTGGTAAAAGTGAGCCTAGTCATAGGACTTACATACACTCCATTAGAATGCAACCTTGTTCAAAGGATTTAACATATGACTGTTAGGTCAACCTCTATTAAAAGGATTTTGACTGTTACAATGGTTAGAAAGTAGCAGTAGTATTGATCTTAAAAACATACAACTCACTTTGCAAATATTAGATCCAATTCTATACACAAATGTTAGTTTACTGACTTTGAAACTTTGCCATCTCCATCTCTGATCTGTTTGGAACTTTTCTTC
>BSBK01006342.1:1262500-1327500 GCA_027943335.1 Chamaecyparis obtusa | reverse complement strand
TAGAAAATAAAATAAAATAAAATAAAAATAATAATTTTATAATATTTATTAAAAAAGAAAAAGAAAAAGAAGTCAAATCCAATAGAATGTTGTGGATGGAGACAACATGAAATAAATTAGAAATGACACCATTCGGCCCTCCATTGAGAAGCATGGCTCATCTTCCCATGACATTTCATTCTTGATATGGGTTAGAGAAAACATGAAAACATTATGATAAACAAGATATTGTGACCCTTTGTTGAGAGATAGAGGAGAATTTACAAGAAAAATTTGGGGAACTAAAAGGTGCTAAAGGGAAGAAATCATGGATAGGGGACATAATGTGTGCCAAAAATGTCTAAAATTGCCCGCATTGTTTCCTCTTCTTTTATATTCTATATTTTATTTTTAGTACCTCATTGGATTGTACTATTATTAATTATTGATTCTTTTCCAAATCATAGAGATTCTCCCTACTTCTATGCCTAGTTTTGTGGGTGAGTCTCCTAGAGATAATAATTATACAAGCTTTATCTCTATTTCTTTTAAAAAATTATAATTCTATGAGCTTGATAAATGTTATTGTTAGAAATATATGTTTGGATGACTATTGGCATTGTTCTCAAACATTGTGAATTACAGAGGTGGTCCAAAATTATGCTACTTAGTGAAGTAAGTTTATTTATTTACAATAGTGGAAGGCATATATGTATCTTGTGATCATGTGAAAATTATGTTTAACAATGCTTCACTGTTGTACTCTGATATTCAAAATCCTAGTCTAGATGTTTGTGGTTCGGTGAGCAGAAAATAATAGTTTTATAGTTGTGGTTAACAGTGCTTTATTTGTGCTTTCCATAAGGTTGCACTTTGAAAATTAGGGTTGAAGGTATGTTGATAATTATGTAGAAGGATTAAGGTTTTTTTCTTGCTTTTGGTGTTCTCTAGAGATCTAAAAATTGTTTCAAGTGATCCAAAAATTGTGTCTGTTAGGAATGAATGCTAAATATATCCTATGGGAGTATTGGCAGCCATTCTATGGTAGTTGTTGTTGCATTGATGACTATGATTGTCATTGATGTCAAGACAGTGGTCTACTAGAGATTAGCAGAGGAGCAGACAATGTTTTGATTAGCGCATGTGGGATATTGTAGATCAAGCTAGGCGATGTTGAGGATTTAATCTTTGAAATTTTATATGTTCATGGTTAAGAGCGCATATAGTAATTCATTTGTTCATGGAAGTTATGAGCATTTTGGTGGAAGCAGTATTCAGGCAGTGTTCCTAAGTAGCGGTTTGTGGAAATCGGATGATATGTCCTAATCGGGATGGAATTAGGTTTTGCACAGTTAAAGAGTAGTTGAAGACATGTTGATAGTGATGTGGATGACAACACAAAATTCAAGGTCACACGAGTGAAGAATTATTCTAATTGGAAGCTGACAGTTTTGTGTAATTTTTTGTTGTAATGTGTGGAAACTTTTATTTTGTAAGTGGATGTCAACTCATTTGTAATTACCTAAGTGTGGTATAAAGGAAGGAATGTTTTTCCTTGTTGTAAGTGATAGAGATGAATTTAATTGATAAAGTGAAAGATTTTGGAAGTGAATTTATGAAGGAAGACATGTGAGGTACATAGATCTGAAATTGAGATCTGGTGTAGCAGTGAGTGCAGTTTGGCACAGTCAGAGAAGAAGTAACATATTGTTGAGATCAATAATGATTTGATATTATTCTATTGAATAATCTATAGATGAGTTGGATAGTGTGTTCAATGATCTTTCCATTGAATTTGTTTGGGCAGTGGGTCCTTCTGTCTTCCATAACTCCTAACAGAGTTAGAATCTTTTAGCAGGGATTAAAAATCTCCTAACAGGGAATCATATGTACTGAATGTATTTCATTAAACTCCTAACAGAGTCCATCATTTCACAAGGAATATTCATATTAGTGCATCTTTTGTGGGCATCATTCCCACCGAGGTTTACTCTTTGATCAAGAGGTTCCCTAGTCAACATATCTTGTGTCATTGTGTTATTGTGTATGAATATCTTTCTGTGGTTGGTAATTATATTGCTTACATGGTTAAAATCTATTGAAGTTGATAAAATTTATAATTATCAGATAACTGATTCACCCCCTCTCTCAATTATCTTGGTGGACTTTAATTTCTAACAATTGGTATCAGAGTGGTAGGTCCTTGAAAGAAAATTTTAGCAGCTTAAGGAGATCCATAGTGAATTTCAAGAAAGAAAGCCCTAAGTTTGATGGAAAGAATTTTGACAGCTGGAAAGAAAAGATGAAGACACATCTACTATGTTTAGGACCAGGTCATTAGTTGAATACAAAGAATGAGAAGTCTATCATTGATGAGGATAATCTTGAGACATGTTCTAATGATGAGAGAGATCTATTCAAGTGTAACACACTTGCTAGAGAAGAACTTTTGACAGCCCTTCCAAAGAATGAGTGTAGTCAAGTAAAATGTTTGAAAATATCTCATGAAATTTGGAAAGCTTTACAATCTACTTTTGAAGGTGATGAACATGAAAAGAAAGTTAGATTACATAATTGGATATGTGCATTTGAAGATATAAGAATGATGGAAGATGAATATGTTAGAAGCTATATTGGTAGAATGTCAAAAATTGTTGCAGGCATAAAATCTTGCGGAGGAACAAAGATGGAAAATGAAGTTATATGGAAAATTTTGAGGACATTGACTCTTGCCTTTAAGCAGAAAACATAGATAATTGAACAAGTTATACCTTCTACTTTGAACTTTACTAGAGAGACTCTTCTTGGAAGATTGGAAGTAGAAAAAATAAACCTAAGGTTATCAAGAGATTTGCCTAGAATGGAGATAGCATTCAGTGCTCTTAGTGTTTGCCCTACTTTGTCAAGAAGCACAAATATGAGTGGAGATTATGTTGCCAGAAGTAGATCTAGAAATGAAGAAGATAGGAAGATTGAAGAAGGTATTGCCTTACTTGTGAAGAGAGAACCAGATGGTAAGAAAATTATTAAATGTTGGACTTGTCAAGAATATGGTCATTTTGCATCTAAATGTCCTAAGAGAGTTAAAAAGTATAGAAATGATTTCAAGCCTAGAAGATCTAAGGAATGTTATTATGCTAATGATGAAGATCTTGAAGCTAGTATAGAGAGAACTTTAAGTGAAAGTGATACTGAGAATAATGATGACATAGGATTTGTAGCAATTAAAGAAGAAAATCTTGAAACAGATGTTAAGGAAGAAAAAGCCCTAGTTTCTCAAGTTGAAAAGAAAGCTGATTGGATTATAAATTTTGTCATATAAATTTTGATAACATTGTGAAAATAAGTACTACACTTGTAGTAATAGATTTGCCTAAAATTATGAAAACTACTAACATGATTTGCAAGGAATGTGTGATGGTGAAATAGAAGAGAAGTTCATTTCCCAGTAAGAAATTTACATCTGCAAAGATGTTGGAGATTGTTCATACAGATTTGAGCAGTCCTACAAGGACTAGAGGATTCTATGGAGAAAGGTATTTTATGATTCTTGTTGATGATTTTACAGGAATGATGTGGATTGCATTTCTTAAAGAAAAGTTTGAAGCATTTGATAAGTTTAAGATCATTAAGAATAAAGTTGAGAATGAATCCAGAATGAAAATTAAATGTTTGAGATCTAGTAGAGGTGGAGAATTTACTTCTAGAGAGTTTAACACCTTTTGTGAAGTGAATGGTATTAAGAGATAGTTTTCAGTCCCTAGAACACCTGAACAAAATGGTATTGTAGAAAGAAGAAATAGATTAGTGATTGAAGCAACAAGAGCTATATTATTTGAGAATGATTTGGAAAAGATATTCTGGAGAGAAGCAGTGAACACAACAATGTATACAATGAACGGAGTACAAATCAGAGCAGACATAGACAACACACTCTATAAATTATGGTTTGGACATGCACCCTTTGTTAAGTATTTTAGAATTTTTGGAAGCAAATGTTATATAAAGAGAGATGATGATATTGGAAAGTTTGATCCTAGAAGTGATGAAGGTATATTTCTTGGATATTCTTTGAAGAGAAAAGCTTATAGATGTTATAAAAAGAGAACTAAGACTATTGTTGAGAGCGCAAATGTTAAAGTTGATGAAAAGTTCAAAATTTAGGAAAGAATGCTTGATTATGAATCTAATGAAGGAAATCATCCTAAACCTAACACTGAAACTATTGAATTATTCTATGAGACTAACACTGACTTTTTGAATGAAAGCCATAGTGAAATCATTGAAGAACTGACACCTAAAGTGAGATTTGAGATAGTGACACCTAACAAGAACTTATCAAGGAATCATCATGTTGAGGAGATTATTGGAAGCATAGATAGAGGAGTTCTAACTTGAAATAAGGTACAAGAAAAATTATGTTTGATTTCTCAAATTGAACCTAAATCTACTAGTGAAGCTTGTGAAGATGAACATAGGATTAAAGCTATGAAAGAAGAACTAGATCAGATTGAAAACAACAAGATATGGGAATCGGTCCCTAGACCTAAAGATAAGAATGTTATTGGAACTAAATGGGTATTCAGAAACAAGATGAATGAACAAGGAGAAGTAGTAAGAACCAAAGAAAGATTAGTATGTAAGGGATACTCACAACAAGAAGGAATTGACTATGAAGAAACTTTTGCACCAGTAGCAAGAATTGAAGTAGTAAGAATGTTTTTGGCCTATGCAGCTTTTAAGAAATTCAAAGTATATTAGATGGATGTGAAGTCAACATTTCTGAATGGAGAATTGGAAGAAGAAGTCTATATTGAGCATCCTGAAGGTTTTCCTTTGACTCAAGAAGGAGATATGGTATGTAAACTGAAGAAAGCCTTATATAAACTAAAGCAAGCACCTAGAACTTGGTATGCAAGATTGGATAAGTATTTGTTAAAATTGGGATTTAAAAAAGGAACAACCGATAGCAACCTATACACAAAATAAATTGAAAATGGTTTGTTAATTATAGTTATTTTTTTTTATGACATTATTTTTGGAGGAGAAGATGAAGCTAGTGATAAATTTGCTGATGAAATGAAAACTAAATTTGAAATGAGTATGATTGGTGAAATGAAATACTTTTTGGGATTATAGATAACACAAAATAGTGATGGCATCTTTGTATGCCAGACAAAGTACTTGAATGATTTGTTAAAGAGATTTGGAATGGAGAACTATAAACTAGTTGGAACAGTTATGGTAACTGGACATAAATTATCTAGCATAGATAAGACTCCTATAGTTGAACAGAAGAAGTATAGATCTATGATTGGAGGATTGTAGTACTTGACACATATAAGACCTGATATAGCATATTCAGTTGGAATTATAGAAATATTTCAAGTTGAACCTAGAGAATCAAATTATGCAGCAGTAAAGAGGATACTAAGATATTTAAGAGGCACAATGGACTATGGAATATGGTATGAAAATTCTAATGATTTTACCCTATGTGCATATACAGATGCTGATTGGGGAGGCAGTGTTGATAATAAAAAGAGCACCAGTGGTGGTGCAATTTTCCTTGGAGGAAGATAGGTTTCTTGGCTAAGCAAGAAGCAAAATTGTATTTCATAGAGCACAGCAAAAGTAGAATATGTAGCAGTAGCAAACAATTGCAACTAGATAATTTGGATGAAGCAGATGTTGAAGGATATTGGAATAGAGTTTGTTGAACCTGTTGTTATATATTGTGATAACACCAACATAGTTAGTATATCTAAGAACCCTATATTACATTCTAAGACAAAGCATATAGAGATTAAGTATCATGTAGTAAGAGAGAAAGTTACTGAGAAAGAAGTTAGACTTGAGTACATAAGCACAAAGGAGTAGATAGTAGACATATTTTTTCAGAGCAGTAGAATTGAAGTATTGGATTCATGGAACATTAGATGTTTTTCATCTGTGTTGCCACCAATGCCAATCGGGGATATTGTTAGGAATGAATGCTAAATATATCCTATGGGAGTATTGGCAGACATTCTATAGCAGTTGTTGTTGCATTCATGACTATGATTGTCATTGATGTCAACACAATGATCTACTAGAGATTAGCAGAGGAGTACACAGTGTTTTGATTAGCACACATGGTATATTGTAGATCAAGCTATGCGATGTTGAGGATTTACTCTTTGATATGTTATATGTTCATGGTTAAGAGAACACATAGTAATTTATTTATTGATGGAAGTTATGAGCATTTCGGTGGAAGCAGTATTCAAGTAGTGTTCTTGAGTATCGGTTTGTGGAAATCGGATGATATCTCCTAATCGTGATGGAATCTGGTTTTGCATAGTTAAAGAGAATTTGAAGATATGTTGATAGTGATGTGGATGATAGCAAAAACTTTTAGGTCGTACGAGTGAAGAATTATTCTAATTGGAAGTCGACAGCTTTGTGTAATTTTTGTTGTAACGTGTGGAAACTTTTATTTTGTAATTGGATGCTGACTCATTTGTAATTACTTGAGTGTGGTATAAAGGAAGTAATGTTTTTCCTTGTTGTAAGTGATAGAGATGAATTGAATTGATAAAGTGAAATATTTTGAAAGTGAATTTATGAAGGAAGACATGTGGGGTACAAAGATCTAAATTTGAGATCTAGTGTAGTAGTGAGTGTGGTTTGGAACAGTCAGAGAAGAGGTAACATATTGTTGAGATAAGTAATGATTTGATATTATTCTATTGAATAATCTAGAGATTAGCTGGATAGTGTGTTCAGTGATCTTGCCATTGAATTCACTTGGGCGGTGGGTCCTTCTGTCTTCCATAACTCCTAACAGAGTTAGAATCTTTTAGTAGGGATTCAAAATCTCCTAAAAGGGATTCATATGTACTGAATGTATTTCATAAGACTCCTAATAGAGTCCATCCTTTCACAAGGAATATTCATATTAGTGCATCTTTTGTGGGCACCATTTGCACCAGAGTTTACTCTTTGATCAAGAGGTTCCTTAGTCAACTGATCTTGTGTCATTGTGTTATTGTGTATGAATATCTTTCTATGGTTGGTAATTATATTGCCTACATGGTTAAAATCTATTGAAGTTGATAAAAGTTATAATTATTAGATAACTGATTCACCTGCCCCCCCCCTCAGTTATCTTGGTGGACTTTACTTTCTAATAGTGTCATCTAGTGTTATGGTTATGTTTAGTTATTGTCCTAGTCCAAAAATTTGTTGTGACAATTTTGATGTTATCTCTATTTGTTCATTAGATGTTGTCATTAGTTTCAACTAAAATTAGTCGATAATCTATGTTGATCAGTCGATAAAAGATGGAATAAGAAGCTATACAAGCTAGTCAATTGAACTTACAAAGCCTTCATACCGAGTAGTCACAAGGTGGAACTGAAAGTTAAATGGATCCTGGTTTAACCAAGTATGTTTACTGCACATCAGAGTTTACCGAGCACCGAGTCAGTGAACACTGATAATTCTACACACTCAACATCAAGTTATTCACCCAATAGAGAATGTAGTGTTTACCAAGTTGTTCAAGAAATAACAGAGTAATCAACAATGGCACATTGATCTATGTAAATGGTTTACATGGATCTATACACATTTTTCCAAGATCGAGCCACATGTACTATGGATGTAATCATTAAATTTTGTGATGATTCTTATTTAATAACTTTAGATATAGGTTATTTTTGTACACCATAGATCTTAGGTTTCCTAAGATGTTGTAAACTTAATTGGGTTGAAGCAATTTGCTATATAATTGTAATTGGTGTCATTTTGACATAACAACATAATAGGAGATCATGACGAAGTAGCTGCCTACATGACATCAGAATTCAGACAAGGGTTTACATGATAGAGTAGGTATCAGAGATAGTACTTAGTTTATTCAAAAACATACAAGGCTACCAAGGAGAACATAGGGAAATACACTACACATCAAGGTGAAATCTATTAGGTATTTCATAAGATTCAATTGAGACATGTTGAAGTTGTCATTTACATATATTTTCCGTTATCTTCTAATCAATATAGTAGGATTGAAAATCTCTTAATAGAGTAGACTTAATAGTCTATTGTAAATCTCTTAACCGAGTGCACACTTATTTGGTGTTGCTAAAATCATTTCACAAGGTATATCTAATCAATCTTATGTTACTCCAAACAAGGTAAGATCATCAGAACTGGTCACAATTGTAGCCTTAACCGACATACTTTTTTTACCACAGTAGTGAAGAATTTGTGGGTGTCATCCCCACCATAATTTTTACTTTCTAACAAGGATTTTTATGTAAAAAAAATACTTTTATTGTGTGTTACATTTCATGAATGTTTTATTGTTTGTTTTCATGCACTTTACATTTACAAGTTACTTGAATGTATGCCGCAAACAATGGATTCAGTTAGATAGATAAACACCACTATTGCAGATTATGCTGCAAAGAATGTGGGATGAGAGGCACATTCAACCCTTTGAAATCTTTGAGCGTGTCATTCCCTAAAAATCTTTACCTCTGCATGCCTTCAAAAAATATTACAAAAATTTGAAGATACTACATATAACACAAGTTTTTAAAAAGAGGTAACTACTTAAGCTTTTATCTTTCATTCCTTATTAAAACACTCGGAAGCCATTAAGCCGGAGATTAGAGATCCTAAATTAATTTTCATCTCACTATTGTAGGTGGTGTAGGCCCTTATATATGAATTTTCATGGACTTGTACCAAATGGGAGGAATGAAACTTCATAGAAATTTATGAGCTAGATGATCAGAGGCACATGTGTCAAACATTAGTCAGAAAGGTTGTTTCTTCAAGTGTCAAATATTGAAAATGTTTGAGTCTTATTATGTTGATGAGAAAGATTTTCTTCTTGTCTTCAAGTTGAAGGGCAAGAAAAGTTTAGAGCTGGCCAAGCTGGATTTTAATATATTACAATTTACATACAAGATGGAGATGAAGAATCTCAGGACCGATATGTATGTATCTGTAAAATTGAAACGGATACATTCTAGTACATTAGTAATAATCTAGATGGTTTCATACAATCTTTATAATTTTTTAAATATAATTATTATTTATTCTTACAAACATTTTTCATATAGTTCAATGAAGAAGGTGTACAAATGTTTTTAACAATTTTCTTATTCTATTTCGCCATTTATTTTAAAATAATATTTCTTAAGTAGTTATAATTTTGTTTTGTTTTATTTTTGTTTCTAACATTTTTAAGTTCATTGACTTATCTATCTTTGTAGATCTCCTCTTCAATTCCAATCAACTATCAAACATGCATCATAATTTTAATAGACTATTATTTATATTGTTACAAAATAATTTTTTTTGTTTTTTTCTCATAAATTATGATTTGTATCATAGGTGGTGGGTCGATTCTGGCACCCCAATTTTTTTTGCAATGAGAGACTGGTTAATTGAATATTTCTTTTGGGGGGTTAGTGTAGCAGATGAAGTGGAGTTTTCTAGCACCAGAATTATTATTGCCATAATTTCAAACATTGCCACACTTTTGGATGACCTTTTTGATGACTATGCAACATTTGAACAAGTTCAACTTATTAAGCAGGCCATTGTTCGAGGTAGCGATGTCTCAATTGTGATAGATATGCCACAAAATTTCAAATTATGTCTCAAATATTTTTCAAAACACTGTGTGAGCTAACAATTGAAGCTACCGAAAGATAATGATGCGACATGATGGCTTTTATTACAAAGGTAGTATGTATACTTCTTTAAACCATTTTTAATATTTATTTCAAAAAAATAGCTAAAAGGTATCATTTGTCTAAGATCAAAATTTATAAAGCATAGTAGGATTAAAAAATTTTAACTTTTGTCATGCCCATAATTTTACATGAAAAACACACCAATTTTTTTTTATTTTAAGGATTGTAAGTTTAGGTTTAAGGTTAACAGATGACTTAGATCGAAGGGTTATCGTTAACGGTCACCCCTAACAAAAGAGGTGCCCGACATACTTCTAGGGTTATCTATATAAACTTAGTCTTAGTCTATTAAATTGTTATTTCACTAGTTGCCAGTAAATCAACTATAGCAGATTTCCAAAAACTTTCCTCTAACCTTAGGATCTACCTAAGGAAAAGATTAACTTATTAAACTATCTAGGGTTAGGTAAGAGATTCCTATGGTATACCAATGCCAAATTAAATATGTTCTAATTTAAAACCAACATAAATTTAACAGAGTTGTTTATTCAGCTAGTCAAACCCAAATAAACTTGTTGGGTTCAGTAAATCATTTGATTGCATTAATTAAACCAATTAGAAGAATTAACCCAATGCACCAGATAAAACAAATTTGATAATTTCTATTGGCACAAAATCAAGTTAATTAAAACTTATTAAATCAATTTCCTCATTATAAAATGACTAACATACGCCAAAAGAAAGACAGTAAATAAGATAAACTATATATTAATTAATGATTTGAAACATTAATTAATAATTATATAAGCATTAAATAAAATAAAATATTGATCTACGATATTTTGAATTAATTAATATATATTAATTAATAGCATTCACTAATTAATAATATATTAATTACTAATGTATTATCCTTGAAGAAAAAGATAAAAATAAATAAACATATTAATTAATTAATATAGTTATTAAATAATAAAATAAATATATTAATTAATAATATATTATTAAACATTATACATTAATTAATATAATAATAATCATTAAAATATTTATTGAATAAAATAAATATTAATAAAAAAGAGTTTATATAAAAAAGCCTTTACCACTGCATAAATGGTGGAGTCCCCTTGGGACTAGGTGGCGGGTCCCAAGTGAGCCCATCGCCCACGATAGGGTGAGTCGCCTGCTAGGCAGGCCCGTACCTGTCATGGCATACCTGCGGACCAGGGCCTGCGTTTCCCTGCGAGCCGTGGGGCTATGGGGGTGTGGAGACCACGGGGTTCCCCCCCAAATATAATTTTTTTTTTTAGATTATTTTTTTTAAAATTTAAAATTTTTTTTAAATATTTTTTTTTGAAAAGAACCACTTTTTTATAAATGCATACTTAGGGATATTTTAAAAAGGTTTTTTTGCCTTCTTTTTTTTTTTGTTTAAAATATATACATATTTTTTTGTATTAACATAATATATTTTTTTTTAAAGAAGGCCTTTAAGAAGACCTTTTTGGGCTCCTTGGGTGGCGACCCAGGTGGGGCCCACCCAAGTTGGCCTTGAGCTTGGAAAAGCTACACTTGCTACTAGTCTGCTAGTTTATTATGTTTTTTTTTTTGTGCCAAGTGGGAGAGGGATATTATTTTTAAGTGACTATGTATTTGGAAAATGTATGGGAATTTTTCCCATACATTTTCCAAAGACCTGTAGGTCTCTATTTTGCACTCTTCTCTTATTTTTTTTTGACTTGTTTGTTTTCAATTGATTTCTTCTCACTTTTATTTACTCTTTCTTCACAAATAGCTTAAAGTTGTTTGATAAAGATAAATGTAAATAACTAAAACTTAGAATCAAATTATTTCAAGGAGCACTATGCTATGATATTTGGTCTTAATAAATTAGCTAAACATTTCCATGCTTACATTTTACAAGAATAGAATGCATAGAGATCATCATCCTTACATTTACAAGAATAGAACACATTATTCATTTTTCTATTGATGCTATTTTACAATGAATAAGAACATTTTCACTAAGTCTATTCCAAAGAGAAACTCAAGGAAACTAAATACATTATTACAAAACTAAGCCAACAAGAGCTTTACAAGAAAGAGAGTAAATAAGATAAACTATATATTAATTAATGATTTGAAACATTAATTAATAATTATATAAGCATTGAATATTATAAAATATTGATCTACGATATTTTGAATTAATTAATATATATTAATTACTAATGTATTATCCTTGAAGAAAAAGATATAAATAAATAAACATATTAATTTATATATATATATATATATATATATATATATATATATATATATATATATATATATATATATATATATATATATATATATATATATATATATATATATATATATATATATATATATATATATATATATATAAATTAATAATATATTAGTAATTAATATATTTTATGTTAGGAATGAATGCTGAAGCCTTTGGTAGTCATTCTGTAGCAGTGGTTGTTGCATTTATGACTATGATTGTCATTGATGTCAACACAGTGATATTCTGGAGTTTAGTAGAGAAGCAGGCATAGTTTTGTTTTGCACACATGTTATATTGTAAATTGAGTTATGCGTAGTTGATGGTATGTTCTTTGGTGTTTTATTAGCCTATGGTTAAGAGCGAAAAAAGAAATTCATTTATTCATGAAAGTTATAAGCATTTTGGTGGAAGCAGTATTCTGGCAGTGTTCTTGAGTAGCGGTTTTTGGTAATCAGAGGATATCTCCTAACCGGGATGGAATTTGATTATGCGCAGTTAAAGGGAAGTTTGAGACTCATTGGTGGTGACGTGGTTCACAGTGCAAACTTTGAGGTCACATGATTGGAAAGTTATTGTATCTGGAAGCCGACAATTTTTATGTAATTTTGATGTAGCGTGTTGAAATTATTATTTTATATTTGGATGCCAACTCATTTGTAATTATTTGAGTGTGGTATAAAGGAAGGAATATTTTCCTTGTTTTCATGGGATTGGTAATAGTTGTGATGTGAATGTATGCATGAAGTGAAGAAAAGAGCTAATTCAGTGATGAAGGAAGACTTGTGAAGTACAGAGATCTGGATTTGTGATCTTGTGTAGCAGAGAGTGCGGTTTTGGCATAGTGTGAAGGAGGTAACACATTTCATATTATTCTATTGAATAATCCTAAGATCTATTGGACAATGAGTTTAGAGATCTTGCCTTGAAGCTGTTTGGGCAGTGGGTCCTTATGTCTTCCATAACTCCTAACAGGGTTAGAATCTTTTAACAGGGATTCAAAATCTCCTAACAGAGATTCATATGTGCTAAATGTATTTCATAAGACTCCTAACAAGGTCCATCCTTTCATGAGGAGCTTTCATATTAGTACATCATTTTATGGGCATCATTCCCACCTGGGTTTACTCTTTGATCAAGAGGTTCCCTAGTTAACACATCTTGTGTTATTGTGTCATTATGTATGATTATCTTTCTATAGTTGGTTACTGCATTGATTATATGGTTTAAAGCTATTGAAGTTGATATTGAAGTTGATACATGGTTTAATTATCAGATAACTGATTCACCCCCCCCCCCCCTTCTCAGTTATCCTGGGGATCTTTACTTTCTAACAATTGGTATCAGAGTGGCAGGTCCTTGAAAGAGAAGTTTAACAACCTAAGGAAATCCATGACAAATTTTAGGAAAGAAAGCCCTAAGTTTGATGGAGTAAATTTTGACAGCTAGAAAGAAAAGATGAAGACACATCTCTTGTGTTTAGGACCAGGTTATTGGTTGATTACAAAAAATGAAAGGACTATAATTGAAGAAGACAATCTTGAAACAAGTACTAAAGATGAGGTAGATCTATTCATGTGTAACATACTTGCAAGAGAAGCACTTTTATCAGCACTTCCAGCGAATGAATACAGTCAGGTAAAAGGTTTAACTAGATCTCATGATATTTGGAAAGCTTTACATTCTACTTTTGAAGGTGATGAACATGCAAGGAAAGCTAGGTTACATAATTGGCTTTGTGCATTTGAAGACATAAGAATGATGGAAGATGAATCTATTAGAAGCTATATTGGTAGGATGTCAGAAATTGTTGCAGGAATAAAGTCTTGTGGAGGTGAAAAGATAGAGAATGAAGTAATATGGAAGATTTTGAGAACATTGACACCGGTATTCAAGAAGACTACACAAATGATTGAACAAGTGATACCTTGTACACCAAAATTTTCAAGAGAGACTCTTCTTGGAAGATTGGAAGCAGCAGAGGTGAATTTGAGATTATTAGGAGACTTACCTAGAGTGGAGATAGCATTCAGTGCTCTTAGCATCAGACCTACTTTGTCTAGAAGTACAAGTGTGAATGGAGATTATGTCAGTAGTAGTAGATCCAAATTTGATGAAGATAAGAAGATTGAAGAAGGTATTTCCTTGCTTGTGAAAAGAGAACCACATGGTAAGAAAATCTTTAAATGTTGGACATGTCAAGAATATGGTCATTTTGCATCTAAGTGTCTTAAGAGAGTTAAGAAGTATAGAAACAATTTTAAGCCTAGAAGATCTAAAGAATGTTATTATGAAAATGATGAAGAAATTAAAGTAGGAATTGAAAGATATTTGAGTGACAGTGATAATGATAACTTTGATGACATAGGATTTGTAGCAATTAAGGAAGAAAATTCTGAATCTGATATTAAAGAAGAGAAAGTCTTAGTTTCCCAAGTTGAAAAGAAAGCTGATTGGATTATAGACAATGGTTGTTTACATCATATGACTGGTGATAAAGGAAAGTTCATAAAGTTTAACAATTATGATGGATGAGTTTTTAGAGTTGGTAACAATGCACCTTGTTTGATTAAAGGTATAGGATCTATTACTCTTGATGGAAAGACTAATACTGATGATGTTTACTTTGTTGATGGATTGAAACATAATCTTTTGAGTGTTGGACAATTAGTGGATAAAGGATATCAAGTTTGGTTTACTGAGAAAACTTGTGTGATAAAGGATAAAGATGGTAATCTAATTGGAACTGGATCTAGAACCAGAGGTAATGTATTTCAGTTGAACCCTACTAAGATGACATGTTTGATGAGTAAGATTGATGACAGTTGGTTATGGCATAGAAGGTTTTGTCATATAAACTTTGATAATATTGTGAAAGTAAGTTCTACACTTGCAGTAAGAGATTTACCTAAGATTATGAAGCCTACTAACATGATTTTCAAGGAATGTGTGATGGCTAAGCAGAAAAGGAGTTCATTTCCTGGCAAGAAGTTCACATCTATAGAAAATTTGGAGATTGCTCATACAGACTTGAGCAGTCCTACTAGGACTAGAGGATTTTGTGGAGAAAGGTATTTTATGATTCTTGTTGATGATTTTACAAGAATGATGTGGATAGCATTTTTGAAAGAAAAATTTGAAGCATTTGATAAGTTTAAGGTCATGAAGAATAAAGTTGAGAATGAATCAGGAATGAGGATTAAATGTTTGTGATCTGATAGAGGTGGAGAATTTACATCTAAAGAGTTTAACACTTTTTGTGAAGCAAATGGTATTAAGAGATAGTTTTCAGCCCCTAGAACACCTGAACAAAATGGTATTGCAGAAAGAAGAAACAGATCAGTGACTGAAGCAGCTAGACCTATGTTGTTTGAAGGTGATTTGGCAAAGACATTTTGGATGAAGCAGATGTTGATGGACATTGGAATCAAGTTTGATGAGACTATTGTCATACATTGTGATAATACAAGTATAGATAGTATGTCTAAGAATCCTGTATTACATTCTAAAACTAAGCATATAGAGATCAAGTATCATGTTGTAAGAGAGAAAGTAGCTGAGAAAGAAGTCAGACTGGAGTACATAAGCACAAAGGAGCAGATAGCAGATATATTTACTAAGCCTTTGCCTAAGGATACATTTGAGTATCTAAGAGGTATGCTTGGGGTTATGCCCCAACCTCCTCTTGAGTAAAGATGCAGATGGTTGCATCCATCTAGTGGAATATGGCCCTATCTATTTTTTGGATTGGATGTTGGTACTTCCTCTATGGGGGAGTATGTGTATTTGAACTAAGTCATTGAGGACTCTAGTGAATATTTTTTTTCTGAATAGTGTCTTTTGACATTGAGCTATTTTTTGACATAGTGATGGAATTTCTTTCATTGATGTCAATGGGGGAGAGAATCATGAAAAACATTGAGGAACTACATTTGTTGAAGAGATTGAATAGGAAAACGAAGCAAGATTTGATTGATGAAGAGCAGCAGAGTAGTTGAGCAATAGTGATTAGATTTTTGGAACATTGGATGTTTTTCATCTATGTTGCCATCAATGCCAATGGGGGAGATTGTTAGGAATGAATGCTAAAGCCTTTGGCAGTCATTATGTAAAAGTGGTTGTTGCATTCATGACTATGATTGTCATTGATGTCAACATGGTGATATTCTAGAGTTTAGCAGAGAAGCATGCATAATTTTGTTTTGTGCACATGTTATATTGTAAATTGAGTTATATGCAGTTGATGGTATGTTCTTTGGTGTTTTATTACCCTATGGTTAAGAATGCAAAAATAAATTTATTTATTCATGAAAGTTATAAGCATTTTGGTGGAAGCAGTATTTTGGCAGTGCTCCTGAGTAGCGGTTTTTGGTAATCGGAGGATATCTCCTAACCGAGATGGAATCTAATTCTACACAATTACAAGGAATTTTGAGACTCATTTGTGGTGATGTGGTTCACAATGAAAACTTTGAGGTCACATGATTGGAAAGTTATTGTATCTGGAAGTCGACAATTTTTATGTAATTTTGATGTAGCGTGTTGAAATTATTATTTTGTATTTGGATGCTGACTCATTTGTAATTATTTGAGTGTGGTATAAAGGAAGGAATGCTTTCCTTGTTGTGATGGGATTGGTAATAGTTGTGATATGAAATTGTGAAAGTTGTGATGTGAATGTATGCATGAAGTGAAGAAAAGAGCTAATTCAGTGATGAAGGAAGACTTGTGAAGTACAGAGATCTGGATTTGTGATCTTGTGTAGCAGAGAGTGCAGTTTTGGCACAGTGTGAAGGAGGTAACATATTTCATATTATTCTATTGAATAATCCTAAGATCTATTGGACAGTGAGTTCAGAGATCTTGCCTTGAAGCTATTTGGGCAGTGGGTCCTTCTGTCTTCCATAACTCCTAACAAGGTTAGAATCTTTTAACAGGGATTCAAAATCTCCTAACAGAGATTCATATGTGTTGAATGTATTGCATAAGACTCCTAATAGGGTCCATCCTTTCACAAGGAAATTTCATATTAGTACATCATTTTGTGGGCATCATTCCCACCGGGGTTTACTCTTTAATCAAGAGGTTCCCTAGTTAACATATCTTGTGTTATTGTGTCATTGTGTATGATTATCTTTCTATGGTTGGTTACTGCATTGATTATATGGTTTAAATCTATTGAAGTTGATAAATGGTTTAATTATTAGATAACTGATTCACCCCCCCTCTCAGTTATCTTGGGGATCTTTACTTTCTAACATTTTAATTAATATTATATTAATTATTAATATAGTTAAGGATGCATGAGCTAACAATTGAAACCACAAAAATATAAGGATGCGACATGATGGCTTTTATTACAAAAGCAGTATGTATACTTCTTTAAACCATTTTTAATATATATTTCAAAAAAATAGCTAAAAGGTATCATTTGTCTAAGATAAAAATTTACAAAGCATAGTAGGATTAGAAAATTTTAACTTACCAATAGATGCACCTAATAAATACATTACCAAAAAACTCTCTTACAAAATTCATTCATTTTATATAAACTAAACCTTATGAAACTAATGAATAAAACATGGATGAAGTGATGGATGGTGGATATTTTTAGGGAAAAAAAAATCTCGTACGAAAGTAATGTTCAATGAATTCAAGCTCTCTTTTTAATTCAAATGATTGATTAACATTGACATCAACAACTAAGAAAACAAAGAATGTTGCATTATATTGGCATACTCTATTACGTCCATCCTATGGGAAAAATTGTAATATTTCTTAAATATTTATGTTAAGTTGTTTTTAAAAAATTATTTTTAGTAGTTGAAGAGATTTATACTTAGTGAGCTGTAACATATTATTATTGATTATGCCTACATAAAAACTATTCATAAGACACTAAGGAGAGACACATTAATATTACTTTTGATAGAGAAAAAATATAAGAAAAATTATTTTGATCTCGTTTCTAAACTAAATAGAATATATAATTCAGGGAATGCATTCGTGAAAGAAAATGCTAACTAAACTTTATTTATTTTTGTTTAGTGTAAAGATTATATTGAGACTAGCCTCGAGCAAGAACGATGGTAAGCAAGTAGATATGTTCTTACCTATAACGAGTACATGAAAACTGCTAAGCCAAGTACAACCATTAGACCAATAGTATTATATTTTATCCTATTAGTATGACCTATTTTAAGCCATGAATTTATCCAGAAGACATTTCTTAACCAATCAGGATTTTATGAGCTCATATGGATGTGTATACGATTAATTGATGATGCATGAGATTTTCAGGTTTGATTGATCCTATTTTGATATATACACTAAATATAGAAACATTTTTTTACATTTTTTATATTAACAAAATTCTAATGTTGATGAAGGATGAAAAGCGCCATTGAGAGATTGTAATTTCCATTTCCTCTTATATAACGGACCATCCTGAATGTTAAGAATAAGAGGCAGTAGAATACATCACCAATCTCATCGAAGAATTACTAAAAGAATTGAACTGGCTATATTTGAATCCAAATAATTCTTTATTTAATTGGGAGAAGATATGCTTTGACTTCAATAGAAATATGGTATAGGTGAGATCCTTTTGTCTTTTATCTTGTTAGCACCGTAGGGGGTAAGTTAGTATGCAGTACTCAACTCTTATTTCTAATTCAGTTATTAATGTTTGTAGCATCTTCACTGCTCATGATCATGTACTTTATTCATGTGCAGGAATCTAAATACCGTGAAGGTGCTAAAATAATCGTTAAAGAAGTCAAAATGTTGTTAAGAGAAATGTGAACTAGAGATGGCGATCATGATTTGATGGAGTAGCTAGAGATGGTTGATGCATTGCAGTGCCTCAGAATAGACCGATATTTTGACATTGAAATGAAACTCATTCTCGACTTTGCTTACCGGTCTCTAGTCATCACATTTTTCTTTCTAAGCTATGACCGTATCACAATAGTTTAATTAACATTTTTTTGCATAGTTTGGAGATATTAAAAAGGAATAATTTTGTGAATGTGAATATTGCAGATGTTGGGACACAAGAGTGGGCATCAGATTAGGAAGTGAAAGTGGTAGCAGTAACTTTAACTTGAATTTGAATGCTACAGCTTTAGGACTCAAAGTACTAAGACTCCGTCGCTATGATGTATCCCTAGGTATTAATTAACTAGTAATTGCCCTACTTGTGAAGAGAGAACCAGAGGGTAAGAAAATTTTTAAATGTTGGAGTTGTCAAGAATATGGTCATTTTGCATCTAAATGTCCTAAGAGAGTTAAAAAGTACAAAAACAATTTCAAGCCTAGAAGATCTAAGGAATGTTATTATGCTAATGATGACGATCTTGAAGCTAGTATAGAGAGAACTTTAAGTGAAAGTGATACTGAGAATAATGATGACATAGGATTTGTAGCAATTAAAGAATAAAATCCTGAAACAGATGTTAAGGAAGAAAAAGCCCTAGTTTCTCAAGTTGAAAAGAAAGCTGATTGGAATATAGATAGTGGTTGTTCACATCATATGACTAGAGACATGAAAAAGATCATAAAGTTTAACAATTATGATGGAGGAGTTGTTAGAGTTGGAAACAATGTACCTTGTTTGATTAAAGGTGTAGAATCTATTAATCTTGATGGGAAGACTAATACTGATGATGTTTACTTTGTGGATGGTTTGAAACATAATCTTTTGGGTGTTGGACAATTAGTTGACAAGGGATATCAAGTTTGGTTTACTGAGGAAACTTGTGTGATAAAAGATAAAGATGAAAATTTGATTGGAACTGGATCTAGAACTAGAGATAATGTATTTGAGTTGAATCCTACTGAGATGACATGTTTGATTACTAATATTGATGATAGTTGGTTATGGCACAAAAGATTTTGTCATATAAATTTTGATAACATTGTGAAAATAAGTACTACACTTGTAGTAAGAGATTTGCCTAAAATTATGAAGCCTACTAACATGATTTGCCAGGAATGTGTGATGGTGAAACAGAAGAAAAGTTTATTTCCTAGTAAGAAGTTTACATCTGTAGAGAAGTTGGAGATTGTTCATATAGATTTGAGCAGTCCTACAAGGACTAGAGGATTCTATGGAGAAAGGTATTTTATGATTCTTGTTGATGATTTTACAAGAATGATGTGGATTTCATTTCTTAAAGAAAAGTCTGAAGCATTTGATAAGTTTAAGATCATTAAGAATAAAGTTGAGAATGAATCCAGAATGAAAATCAAATATTTGAGATTTGATAGAGGTGCAGAATTTACTTCTAGAGAGTTTAACACCTTTTGTGAAGTGAATGGTATTAAGAGATAGCTTTCAGCCCCTAGAACACCTAAACAAAATGGTATTGTAGAAAGAAGAAATAGATTAGTGACTAAAGTAGCAAGAGCTATGTTATTTTAGAATGATTTGGCGAAGATATTCTAGAGAGAAGTAGTGAACACAATAGTGTATACAATGAACATAGTACAAAATAGAGTAGACATAGATAAGACACCCTATGAATTATAGTTTGGACATGCACCCTCAGTTAAGTATTTAAGAATTTTTGGAAGAAAATGTTATATAAAGAGAGATGATGATATTGGAAAGTTTGATCCTAGAAGTGATGAAGGTATATTTCTTGGATATTCTTTGAAGAGAAAAGCTTATAGATGTTATAACAAGAGAACAAAGACTATTTTTGAGAGTGCAAATGTTAAAGTTGATGAAAAGTTAAAAATTCAGGAAAGAATGCTTGATTATGAATCTGATGAAAGAACTCATCCTAAACCTAACACTAAAACTACTGAATTATTCTATGAGACTGACAGTGACTTGTTGAATGAAAGCCACAGTGAAATCATGGAAGAACTGAAACCTGAAGTGAGATCTAAGACAATGACACCTAACAGGAACTTATCAAGGAATCATCATGTTGAGCGAATTATTGGAAGCATAGATAGAGGAGTTCTAACTCAAAATAAGGTACAAGAAAAATTATGTTTGATTTCTCAAATTGAACCTAAATCTACTAGTTTGTGAGGATGAACATTGGATTAAAGCTATGAAAGAAGAACTAGATCAGATTGAAAAGAACAAGACATGGACATTGGTCCCTAGACCTAAAGATAAGAATGTTATTGGAACTAAATGGGTATTCAGAAACAAGATGAATGAACAAGGAGAAGTATTAAGAAACAAAGCAAGATTGGTATGTAAGGGATACTCACAGCAAGTAGGAATTGACTATGAAGAAACTTTTGCACTAGTAGCAAGAATTGAAGTAGTAAGAATGTTTTTGGCCTACACAGCTTTTAAGAAATTCAAAGTATATCAGATGGATGTGAAGTCAACATTTCTGAATGGAGAATTGGAAGAAGAAGTCTATATTGAGCATCTTGAAGGTTTTCCTTTGACTCAAGAAGGAGACATGGTATGTAAATTGAAGAAAGCCTTATATGGACTAAAGCAAACACCTAGAACTTGGTATGCAAGATTGGATACGTATTTGTTAAAATTGGGATTTACAAAAGGAACAGCCAATAACAACCTATACACAAAATAAATTGAAAATGGTTTGTTAATTATCTAGCACAGATGAGACTCCTACAGTTGAGCAGAAGAAGTATAGATCTATGATTAGAGGATTGCAGTACTTGACACATACAAGACCTGATATAGCATATTCAGTTGGAATTGTAGCAAGATTTCAAGTTGAACCTAGAGAATCACATTATGCAGCAGTAAAGAGGATACTGAGATATTTAAGAGGCACAATGGACTATGGATTGTGGTATGAAAATTTTGATGATTTTACACTATGTGCATTTACAGATGCTAATTGGGGAGGTGGTGTTGATGATAAAAAGAGCACCAGTGGTGGAGCATTTTTCCTTGGAGGATGATTGGTTTCTTGGCTAAGAAAGAAGCAAAATTGTATTTCACAAAGCACAACAGAAGTAGAATACGTAGCAGCAACAAACAATTGGAACCAGATAATTTGGATGAAGCAGATGCTGAAGGATATTGGAATAGATTTTTTTGAACCTATTGTTATATATTGTGATAACACCAGCATAGTTATTATGTCTAAGAACCCTATATTACATTATAAGACAAAGCATATAGAGATTAAGTATCATGTAATAAGAGAGAAAGTTGCTAAGAAGGAAGTCAGACTTGAGTACATAAGCACAAAGGAGCATATAGTAGACATATTTACAAAGCCTTTGCCTAAGGATACATTTGAGTATCCAAGAGGTATGCTTGGGGTTATGCCCCAGCCTACTTTTGAGAAGTGATGCAGATTGATTGCATCCATCTAGTGGTATATGAGCCTTATCTTTCTTTTGGATTGGATGTTGTTACTTCCACTATGGGGGATTATGTGTATCTGAGCTGAGTCATGAGGATTCTAGTGAATGTATTTTCTGAACAGTGTCTTTTGACATTAGAGTTGTTGTTGACATAATGATGAAATTTCTATCATTGATGTCAATGGGGGAGAAGTGTACATGAAAAACCATTTGTACCATCTGTTCGAGAGAAGTGAATAGGAAAATGAAGCAAGATTTGATTAATGAAGAGGATTTGAAAATATTTTTTAAGAGCAGCAAAATTGCAGTATTTGATTCATGGACCATTGGATGCTTTTCATCTATGTTGCCATCAATGCTAATGGGGGATATTGTTAGGAATGAATGCTAAATATATCCTATGGGAGTATTGGTAGCCATTTTGTAGCAGTTTTTGTTGCATTCATGACTATGATTGTCATTGATGTCAACACAATGATCTACTGGAGATCAGTAGAGGAGCAGATAGTGTTTTGATTAGCACAGATAGTATATTGTAGATAAAGCTATGTGATGTTGAGAATTTACTCTTTTCTATGTTATATGTTCATGGTTAAGAGAACAGACAATAATTAATTTATTCATGGAAGTTATAGTATTCAGGCAGTGTTCCTAAGTATCAGTTTGTGGAAATCGGATGATATCTCCTAATCGGGATGGAATCTAGTTTTGCATAGTTAAAGAGTAGTTGAAGACTTATTGATAGTGACATGGATGACAATGCAAACTTTGAGGTTGCATGAGTGAAGAATTATTCTAATTGGAAGCCGACAATTTTGTGTAATTTTTGTTGTAACGTGTGGAAACTTTTATTTTGTAATTGGATGCTGACTCATTTGTAATTACTTGAGTGTGGTATAAAGGAAGGAATGTTTTTCCTTGTTGTAAGTGATAGAGAAGAATTGAATTGATAAAGTGAAAGATTTTGAAAGAAAATTTATGAAGGAAGACATGTGAGGTACAAAGATCTGAAATTGAGATCTGGTGTAGCAGTGAGTGCGGTTTGGAATAGTCAGAGAAGAGGTAACATATTGTTGAGATCAGTAATGATTTGATATTATTCTATTGAATAATATAGAGATCAGTTGGATAGTGTGTTCAGTGATCTTTCCATTGAAGCTATTTGGGTAGTGGGTCCTTTTGTCTTCCATAACTCCTAAGAGAGTTAGAATCTTTTAGCAGGGATTCAAAATCTCCTAACAGGGATTCATATGTACTGAATGTATTTCTTAGGACTCCTAATAGAGTCCATCCTTTCACAAGGAATATTCATATTAGTGCATCTTTTGTGGGCACCATTCCCACTGGGGTTTACTCTTTGATCAAGAGGTTCCTTAGTCAACTGATCTTGTGTCATTGTGTTATTGTGTATGAATATCTTTCTATGGTTGGTAGTTATATTGCTTACATGGATAAAATCTATTGAAGTTGATAAAAGTTATAATTATCAGATAATTGATTCACCCTCCCCCCCCCCCCCAGTTATATTGGTGGAATTTACTTTCTAACAGTGTCATCTAGTGTTGTGGTTATGTTTAGTTATTGTCCTAGTCCAAAAAAAATTTGTGACAATTTTGATGTTATCTCTATTTGTTCATTAGATGTTGTCATTAGTTTCAACTAAGATTAGTCAGTAATCTATGTTGATCAGTTGGTAAAAGATGGAATAAGAAGCTATACAAGCTATTCAGTTGAACTTACAAAGCCTTCATACCGAGTAGTCAAAAGGAAGAACTGAAAGTTAAATGGATACTGGTTTAATAGAGTATGTTTACCGAGTACCGAGTCAGTGAACATCGATAATTCTACATAGTCAACATCAAGTTATTCACTGAATAGAGAATGTAGTGTTTACCGAGTTGTTCAAGAAATAACATACTAATAAAAAATGGAACATTTATCTATGTAAATGGTTTACATGGATCTATAAACATTTTTCCAAGATCGAGGCACATTTATTATGGATGTAATCATTAAATTTTGTGATGATTCTTATTTAATAGATTTAGATATAGGTTATTTTTGTACACCATAGATCTTAGGTTTTCTAAGATTTTGTAAACCTAATTAGGTTGAATCAATTTGCTATATAATTGTAATTGGTGTCATTTTAACATAACAACATAATAGGAGATCATGACGAAGTAGCTGCCTACATGACATCAGAATTCAGACAAGGGTTTACATGATAGAGCAGGTATCAGAGATAGTAGGATATTCAGATAGATAGGTGAAATCTATTAGGTATTTCATAAGAGGTGATTCAGACATGTTGAAGTTGTCATTTACAGATATTTTTTGTTATCTTCTAATCAATATAGTAGGATTGAAAATCTCTTAATAGAGTAGACTTAACAGTCTATTGTTAATCTCTTAACCGAGTGCACACTTATTTGGTGTTGCTAAAATCTATTCATAAGGTATATATAATCAATCTTATGTTACTCCTAATAGGGTAAGATCATTAGAACTGGTCACAATTGTAGCCTTAACCGACATACTTTATTCACCACAATAGTGAAGAATTTGTGGGTGTCATCCCCATCACATTTTTTACTTTGTAACAAGGGGTTTTGAGTAAACAAAATACTTTTATTGTGTGTTACATTTCATGAATGTTTTATTGTTTGTTTTCATGCACTTTACATTTACAAGTTACTTGAATGTATGCTGCAAACAATGGATTCAGTTAGATAGATAAACACCACTATTGCAGATTATGTTGCAAAGAATGTGGGATGAGAGGCACGTTCAACCCTTTGAAAGCTTCAAGTGTGGCATTCCCTAAAAATATTTACCTCTACACGCCTTCAAAAAATATTAGAAAAATTTGAAGATACTACATATAACACAAGTTTTTTAAAAGAGGTAACTACTTAAGATTTTATCTTTCATTCCTTATTAAAATAATAGGAAGCAATTAAGCCAGAGATTAGAGATCCTAAATTAATTTTCATCTCAATATTGTAGGTGGAGTAGGCCCTTATATATGAGTTTTCACAGACTTGTACCAAATGGGAGGAATGAAACTTCATAGAAATTTATGAGCTAGATGATCGGAGGCAAATGTGTCAAACATTAGTTAGAAAGGTTGTTTCTTCAAGTGTCAAATATTGAAAATGTCTGAGTCTTATTATGCTGACGAGAAAGATTTTCTTCTTGTCTTCAGGTTGAAGGGCGAGAAAAGTTTAGAGCTGGCCAAGCTGGATTTTAATATATTGCAATTTACATACAAGATGGAGATGAAGAATCTCAGGACCGGTATGTATGTATTTGTAAAATTGAAATGGATATATTCTAGTACATTAGTAATAATCTTGATACTTTCATATAATCTTTATAATTTTTTAAATATAATTATTATTTATTATTACAAACATTTTTCATATAGTTCAATGAAGAAGGTGTACAAATGTTTTTAACAATTTTCTTAATCTATTTCGGCATTAATTTTAAAATAATATTTCTTAAGTAGTTATAATTTTGTTTTATTTTATTTTTGTTTCTAACATTTTTAAGTTCATTCACTTATCTATCTCTTTAGATCTCCTCTTCAATTCCAATCAACTATCAAACATGCATCATAATTTTTATAGAGTATTACTTATATTGTTAGAAAAAAAAAATTGTTTTGTTTTTGGTAAGGATTTTGTTTTATGTTATTTCTCATCATTTTCATGATATATTAATATTAAATGATGGGAAATAATGTTAATATATGTTTTCAGTAAGGATTTTGTTTCATGTTTTATATTACTACTTATGTTTTATTTAATTTGGTTACTTAAGAAATAATTAGAATCAAGATTAATTACAATAAAAGTATTTTTAATAATATTTTTTGAATAATATAATTGAGAATTAAATTTAAGTTTTGATTTATTAATATACCAAAGTCATTTTCTATTTGACATGCATGACCTACTTTTGATAACTAACATTTCAATTATGTCCAAAACATTATTGAAATAATCTCCACCATTTGTTTTAAATTATTTCAAAAACTTATTATTGTTGTATTGGGTCCTACGCCAAGCCCAATAGTTGCAAGAAGCTACAATGAGAAGACCAGTATGTTGATGTTTACATGTGTTGATGCCTATGTGGCCATTGCATTTTTTCCCACCTTAGTGATAACTAGATTTTCTCATTAACAAAAGAATTGTTGGATTTTGAAATAATATTTTGGTTTAGACTTTTGGGTTACAGGCGGGTCAATTGAAATTTTTTTTATCTGTTGAAGTTTTGTGTGAATTTTCCATGGATAATCGACTATCTTGGGGGTATTGGGGTCGAGTTCCCAAAACAAAATCATATTAAAGATGTCATCTGTTGGTGTTCATTTTCCCCAAAGGTTAGCCTGGCATTAGGATTGACAGGGTTAGTGTCACATTCACTCAACACTCCAAATCTGACAGGAAAAAGGGCCAACTGACAAGGATCAAAGAGAGATCCTTCTATACTTTGAGCTCCACATCACTCAGGCGGGTGTACCTCATCTGCACACTCATACAATTTGTGTCACACTACAGGCCTGCAGGTAACTAACTGTGGAATGATTTTCAAATCCTTATAGGTATCTTGTACCTCAAATGAAACCAATATCTCATGCAATAGCCCAACTTGCATGGAGTGAGTATGAAAACCAGAGACCTACACTAACAACAAGAAAGGGAAAAGGTGGAACTGAATGGAAATGATTTTAAATGGATTGAAAGGACCCCTGAGATGCCCTAAGTCTCTCATAGACCAGTGCCTTGTCCATTGGGCCACAGAGTCAAATACAATATTGCAAGGGATAGCTATGAAATAAGAAAACAATATACTCAATGTGTTGATGCCTAACATCAATCACACACCATGACCAAACCTCAACTTAGTTCCCACCTGTGCATTCAAATATGTTATTACCCATCAAAGGATTTTGACCCTCCCCTTAGAAGAGACCTATGATTAGACAATATATTAACCAGCATCCACTAGAAGACAAGCATGACCTATCCTTGATATTTCAGCTCATACATACATGAATACTAAGCCTGAACCAGTTATCTCTGTGAAGACAACTCCACCCACAAGCTCTTAGGCAATGCAAGGTAGAAAAACCAGACATCCTTGATGCATGACTAATGAGTTCAGAATTCAAATGGAGATAGCTTGACAACAGTAAGAGTATATTAAATCCTCACACATAAGACAAATCTGTTACAATATGCACTGTATTCTCTGAACCAGCAATGGAAGAAGAACAACCTATATGCAGAGAGAAGGAGAAATCTATGAGACGAGACCTTTTATGGAACCAGAAAGGAACTCTAAGCTGGAACCCCTACACTATCAGAAAACTTTCAATATATACCACTAGTCACCTTGGGAATCTTGAAGAGAATGCAATAAGCTTAGGGTGACTAGGGCTAGGGTTACAATGGCTAACCACAGCAAAATTTCAAAAAGCCACTAGAGGGAAAACCAGTACTAGCTTGCAAAAAGCCTCGAGCAATAAAATCTGTCCATCACCATATGGTACAAAGTCTCTGAAATTAACTATCAAGCATTTCAGACCACACCGCACTAGTACTCGGGATTGATTCTACCAAATCTAGCCACCGACGCATTCAATACCTGTTCCTTATGGTTGGAAAATCATTTTGATATTTGAATCCTTCACAACCTCAGCAACTTGACCATTATCTTGAGTCGCGCCACCGCGTGGTCATGAACTTCACCGCCACAGGAATCTAGTTTTATCTTATACTTGGTTGCATGATCACAAGGCACAAAACTAACCCTTGCGATCATGCGACTACAATCACAAACCCCTTTCAAAGGTCCTCGGTCCAGTCAGCAGTCAGGCAACCAATAAAAAACTAGCACATCGGTGAGACTAGCATCGTGGGCCCACCCTAGAACTCTACAACTGTGATGTCTGGCGGTTAGTCACATGATCGCATAGCCCAGAGACAGGCTATGCAAACATGTGACAACCTGTAAACCATAACTGCCAACATAACTGCTGCCACTACTAGTCACTGTGACACCCTTGTCGCATGATCGCATGGCCGAAAGATGGCCCTTGCGATGATGCGACAAAGCAATAAGACTGCCACCTCACCCCCTGCTGACCAATCACAAACCTTACATTCCAGCATCGAGAAACTGCCACATTAGACCACGTGGACCAACCAAAACATAGCGGGACCACTGCCACTCTGCCGATGGGCCCCACGTGCAAGGAAGGAGCCTTGTCGCATGGTCGCATGTCAGAAAACTCTGACATGTGATCATGCGACAACCAATCATTTTAAGAACTTTGAAAACCTTGGCCCACCACTGCGGATGCCACATTACCACCTTCCATCAGACCCTAGGGACACATGTCAATCGGTTGCATGCTCTCATGTCAAAAAACTATGACATGCAATCATGCGACAGCCAACTATAAGCTGCCACATCACCGCCAACGGGACCACTAAACAAAAACCACCATAGGGCCCCACGCGCAAGGAAGGAACTAGTCGCATGGTCACATGTCAAAAAACTCTGACATGTGATCATGCGACAACCAATAAGAACATGCGCCCCTGCTCCCCTTCTGACACTGGGCCCACCAACCAATCACACTTGCGCACATAGGAAATGCTGGGAAACAGGAAACTATGAGGTCAAAAACACACAGGTTTTTCGATGGAAAAGATCGAAAACACCCAAGGTTTCTAATGTTAAAAGATAAGCACATAAAAGCTGGAAGGCACAAGGTTGAAAACAACAAATTTTTTCACACAGACTGAAAACATCATGGATTTTCAAAAACACTGTGGGTTTTCGACACTGAGGTAGATTTTGAAATTGTTTTCTATAGACCTCAAAACTTAAGTAACTTTCTAGATCTTGCGATTTAGGAGATGTGGTCTGGACTGAAGCAAGGTGACACATGGAAGAACATAGGGCTAAGAGTGCACAACATGAAATCAAGTGGATTTTCTTTGCAAATCAAAACTATGCAGTAGGGTGGGATAACTTAACAAAAAATTGCAAGGAAGATAGGCCATTTTCATAGGATTTTGCATTGACAGGAAAATGGACTAACAGTGGCTCTATTTGGGGATGCATGGCTCCTATAGGCATGGCAAGAATCCAGATCTTTGGGAAGAAGTAGGCCAATCCACAATCACATTCCTTTTCACTACAAAATTCTCAAAACTCAAAATTCCAAGGCTCTCAAAAATTGGCTCTTTATTCCAACTAACACTACTACTGAAGGGAAACAACTATACATATTTACATCAATTGGAACCTCTAAGCCCTATTAGTCATTTACCTCTATCAAACACTTGGTCCTCATTCCTTTGCATAGAGATGACCCTGGAATTTTCCCTTTCATGTACATGTTCAAACTCATGAAGACTCTTGACAGGCAAATCCACAAGAATGTAATAAGTGTATTCATATTTGCCAAGTGTATGAGGATCAAAATCTATCTTATCATACCAGACTGCCTCACACATACACTCATCAAAATCAAGAGTAAAATTAGTTTGCAGCAAAAAATTGTAACCTTTTCCCATTACATCTTGCAAGCTAATGTAAGGCTGATCGTCATGAAATGTGAGTACACTTACTGGCTGAACATTGACTTCAAGTTTATCACTGTGTTTAGCACCTGCCTTCAAGTCAAAACTAAAATCTTCATACTCACATTCATCCAACTCAGAAACATAATTAGCACCTTGCAAATACTTACTGCAACAACTATGAAAAGAAAAATTTTCATAGCAAGGCATATCTTCAAGCTCATTCTGAAACAAAACATTGGAAACTATCAAACTATCACAAAAATCCTTTTCATCACTAGCCAGATCTTGTTGGAAATAGACATATTCCGGCCGAAATAGCTCTGGAAACATAGTGCAGTGCAATTTCAAAACATCATAACTCTTCACTGTTTCCAAATTTGAAAAACACATTTCAAGAGGAAAATCACTTCCTCTTTCCTCTTCACTTTCCAATGCAGACCTAGAATTTGAATCAACCGGATAAGCAGTATTTACATTCACTCTACAATCTAGTTCTTCCTTATCCAGCTAAATTAAAATATTGATTTCTTCTTCCCTATCTCCATAGGTCTCCACTGAAAAACCTTCAATCACTGGCACATATAAATCTGAAAGTGGGATCATACTAACATCTCCATACATGTTCTTATCTTCAAAAAGAAACTTACCTTCAGATTCACAACTTGAGTGATGTTTATCAACAAACCCTTTCTAGTTCAAATTCATCACACTTGTAGACTCATGATTGGTATCAAAAGAATCATACTCACATTGATACCACCTATCCTCATTCAAATCATGCAAAAATTCTACCCGGCTATCATCATTCGAACTAGAACTACCCACTTCATTAGATGAACATTCATCATCAGCAAAAGACTGATTACAAACATTACTAATCATACCTTCATCTAATACACTTTCAGCATAACACTCTTCTGACAAACAATTATCCGGTTCATTGTCATAATCTAAAGGTACACACTCATTGGACTGAGCAAGTTCTCTATCCATGGCTCTACACACCTCTAGTTCTTCAAGTTTCTTACCATTAATGGCAAGAGCTAACTCCAGTTCTTCAATTTGCTGCAAATTCCATGCATACAATCATTCATCAGATTGAGTTTCAGTTGGATATACATCAGCAATAAGTTCATCATCCACACAAGCTTCAGTTACAATGCAATATTCTTCTTCAAGTGATGCAAGATGTGGTTGTAAGTTACTTTCCTTTACATGATCATGGATCACATCCTATTTAGAAAATTGAGGCACATCACTAACAGGGACAAGAATATGCCGATATGGCTCTAAACCTTTTAGTGCATCGCTTTTCCTATTATCTACCACATTCTGAGAATGAAAATCAGCAGCAACATGTGGTCTTCTTACAACATGATATCTCCAATTAGATTCAATATCCATTGCAAATTGAAATGACTGATACAAAGTTAGTGGTTCCTTATCCCTTAAGTCAAAATTGAAATTCTTATCAAAAGCATTCAAGTAGATGATCAAACAGATATCATCACTTGGCCTGCACTTCCTAGGGATATTTTCTCATGTCTTGATAAATCTGGCATTGAAACTAGGAACCAATTCATCTTCCTCCATTTGTATATCCACAAGGGCCTTAAGCATGTCAAAGTCATTCACCTTTTCAGTAAATAGAACTAAGAAACTTGCAACTAAATCATCCCATGAAGACATGTCATTATCCGGCAATCATGAGAACCACTCTCTTGCATCTCCTATCAGTGACCGAATGAATAATCTCATTATCACATCTTCATGCTCAATACCATAATCACACATCAGATCTGAAAATTTTTTAGCATGTTGATAGGAAAACTCAAAGTTTTCCCCATTGAACTTCGGTAAAACTTTTATAACATTTAGGGGAATGGAGTCTGGGTAACTAGGTATACCAACAAAATTCACAACCGGGTAACCTCTTATGCAAAAATTTCCTTTAACACCCATGACTTAACAAATCTTTTCAAAGGAGTAAAATCATTTATCATTGAAATTCTTGAAACTTAATTTCAAAACTCCTTTGAAACCACTACACACTTAACTGACAAATTTGTCAACTAACTTTTAAGAGCTAAGTGTGCACAAACTTCACTATCCTCTCATTAGTGACTTAATCACTAGATAAGGACCATGTTCTTTCTCAAATTTTTTAAGAAAAAAGGATAAAGGAAAAATACCTGGAACACCTCCTTTTGCTATGGCTGTCTTGACTTTTTCTAGCTAAGATCTTAAAGAAAACTTCAGATCTCAGGTTCTTCCGAATATAGAGTCGCCACCTCCTTAGGAGGAATGTTTTTCTTTACTTAATTTTCACCTTCAGTGCCTTTAACTTTTTTGAGCTCTTCACAGGAGAGTCACAATTTTGCAAATAAGTTTCAAACAACAAATCCAGGTACATACAACTTGTAGATCAAAAGGGACTTTTAGATCCAAAACATTTAACTCTTTTCCCACATTTTGAAAAGACATGACTCATGGGTACATTACAAACAATAATTTACACATCTTCCCCAGCAGAGTCACCATCTTGTTGGTGTTCTTTTTCCCCAAAGGTCAGCTTGGCATTACGATTGACAGGCTAGTGTCACATTCACTCAACACTCCAAATTTGATAGGAAAAAGGGCCAACTGAAAAGGATCAAAGAGAGATCCTTCTACACTTTGAGCTCCACATCACTCAAGCAGGTGTACCTCATCTACACACTCATACAATTTGTGTCACACTACAGGCCTGCAGATAACTGACTGTGGAATGATTTTCAAACCCTTATAGGTATCTTGTACCTCAAATGAAACCAATATCTCATGCAATAGCCCAACTTGCATGGAGTGAGTATGAAAACCAGAGACCTACATTAACAACAAGAAAGGGAAAAGGTGGAACTGAATGGAAATGATTTTAAATGGATTGAAAGGACCCCTGAGATGCCCTAAGTCTCTCATAGACTAGTGCCTTGTCCATTGGGCCATAGAGTCAAATACAATATTGAAAGGGACAACTATGAAATAAGAAAATAATATACTCAATGTGTTGATGCCTAACATCAATCACACACCATGACCAAACCTCAACTTAGTTCCCACCTGTGCATTCAAATATGTTATTACCCATCAAAGGATTTTGACCCTCCCCTTAAAAGAGACTTATGAATAGACAATACATTAACCAGCATCCACTGGAAGACAAGCATGACCTATCCTTGATATTTCAGCTCATACATACATGAATACTAACCCTCAACCAGTTATCTCTGTGAAGACAACTTCACCCACAAGCTCTTAGGCAATGCAAGGTAGAAAAACTAGACATCCTTGATACATGACTAATGAGTTCAGAATTCAAATGGAGATAGCTTGACAACAGTAAGCGTATATTAAATCCTCACACATAAGACAAATTTGTTACAATATACACTGTATTCTCTAAAATAACAATGGAAGAAGAACACCCTATATGCATAGAGAAGGAGAAATCTGTGAGATAGGACCTTTCATGGAACCAAAAAGGAACTCTAAGTTGGAACCCCTACACTATCAGAAAACTTTCAATATATACCACTAGTCACCTTGGGAATCTTGAAGAGAATGCAATAAGCTTAGGGTGACTAGGGCTAGGGTTACAATGGCTAACCATAGCAAAATTTCAAAAAGTCACTAGAGGGAAAACCAGCACCAGCCTACAAAAAGCCTCGAGCAATAAAATCTATCCATCACCGTATGGTACATAGTCTCTCCAATTAACTATCAAGCATTTCAGACCACACCGCACTAGTACTCGGGATTGATTCTACCAAATCCAGCCACCCATGCATTCAATACCTGTTCCTTATGGTTGGAAAATCATTTTGATATTTGAATCCTTCCCGGGCTCAGCAACTTGACCATTATATTCAGTTGCCCCACCGTGCAGTCATGAACTTCACCGCCATAGGAATCCAGTTTTATCTTATACTTGGTCGTATGATCGCAAGGCACCAAACTAACCCTTGCAATCATGCGAATGCAATCAATTAGCCACAGTCAATAGTCGATCACAAACCCCTTGCAAAGGTCCTCAGTCCAGTTAGCAATCAGGCAACCAATCAAAAACTAGCATGTCAGAAAGACTAGCATCATGGGCCCACCCTAGAACTCCGCAACCACGATGTCCGGTGGTTAGTTGCATGAATGCATAGCCCAGAGATGGGCTATGTGAACATGTGACAACCCACAAATCGTAACTGCCAACATAACCACCACTGCTACCAGTCACCGTGACACCCTTGTCGCATGATCGCATGGCTGAAAGATGGCCCTTGCGATCATACAACAAGGCAATAAGACTGCCACCTCACCCCCTGCCAACCAATCACAAACCTTACACGCCAGCACTAAGAAACTACCACATCACACCATGTAGACCAACCAAAAGATAGTGGGACCACTGCCACTTTTTCGATGGGCCCCACGCACAAGGAAAGAGCTTTGTCGCATGATCGCATGTCAAAAAACTCTGACATGCGATCATGTGACAACCAATCATTTTAAGAACTTTGAAAACCTAGGCCCACCACTGCAGACACCGCATTACCACCTACCATCAAACCCCAGGGACATGTGTCAACTGATCGCATGATCGCATGTCAGAAAACTATGACATGTGATCATGCGATAGCCAACTATAAGCTGCCACATCATCGCCAACGAGACCACCAAATAGCAACCACCATCAGGCCCCACGCGCAAGGAAGGAACCGGTCACATGGTCGCATGTCAGAAAACTCTGACATGTGATCATGCAACAACCAATAAGAACATGTGCCCCTGCTCACCTTCTGACACTGGGCCCACCAACCAATCATACTTGCGCACATTGGAAACGCTGGCAAACAGGAAACTATGAGGTCGAAAACACATAGGGTTTTCGACAGAAAAGATAAAAAACACACAAGGTTTCTGATGCTAAAAGATAAGCACACAAAAGATGGAAGGCACAAGGTCAAAAATAATGAAGGTTTTCACACAGACTGAAAACATCATGGATTTTCAAAAACACTATGGGTTTTCGACACTGAGGCAGATTTTGAAATTGTTTTCTACAGACCTCAAAACTTAAGTAACTTTCTGGATCTTGCGATTTAGGAGATGTGGTCTGGACTGAAGCAAGGTGACACATGGAAGAACATAGGGCTAAGAGTGCACAACATGAAATCAAGTGGATTTTCTTTGCAAATCAAAACTGTGCAGCAGGGTTGGATAACTTAACAAAAAACTGCAAGGAAGATAGGCCATTTTCACAGGATTTTGGATTGACAGGAAAATGGACTAGCATCATCATTATCATCCAAATCCTTATGCTACAAAGTTAGAGAACACACCCTAGGTTGATTGAAATTTTTGTTATCTGTTGAAGTTTTGTGTGATTTTTCCATGGATAATCCATAGTATGGGGGTGTTGGGGTTGAGTTCCCAAAACAAAATCATATTAAAGACTTCATCATTATCATCCAAATCCTTATGCTACAAAATTATAGAACACACCCAAGGTAAAGCCTATGAAATTTGTTTGTATTCCAATCAATCTCATTGATTATGAGACAACCTGATCCAGAAAGACACTTAGGTGCAACAAAAAAACTGCAAGAAGCACATCATCATTATCTTAAGAGTTTTCCCTTCAACTTGTGAGATGATAATGACTTCATTATAATTTTTTATTGTTATACTAATAGTAATTGGAAGCTACAATTATTGAAACACCTAACACAATTTCATCAACCAATGTTCAAATGCGTCTATAATAAATATATATCACATATTTTATTCTCCGATAACATGTCTGACAGAGCTTTCTTCAATCTCGTAGCTCACAAAAACTAATAGCCCGGTATGATGAGTACCTAGATCCATGATTCTTCCTTCTTAAGAGTAGTCATCAACTAGAGTAATATTGTACCTTGTAAAGTTTAATCATCATATTCTATTGGTGTAACAAGATGAACAATGGTCTCCCTAACAAGAGTCAAGACACAAACCTCAATAAGACAGTACATTGACTCTAAAAAGAACAAAAAACAATAAATGTTAAAGAGGTTCCAATGTTATATGACAGTTTAAAAAATTTCACTTCCCTTGCTCAGTTCCAGTACTAATCTAGATGTGCAATGATTATATTGGTTTCTTTGTTTCCTACACAATGTTTTTGTCTTTTGTTTTATCAATTCATGCATGTACAAGCTAAGTACAATGTCAAAAAGGAGGAATCAATTTATAACCAAAGTTGTTCATATATTCCTTTCTAAAAGTTCACACATTTTGCATGGCTCTAGGAGAAATATATCTTGTTAGACATAAAGAGAAATATGGTATAGGTGAGATCCTTTTGTCTTTTGTCTTGTTAGACATAAGGAGATATGTGGTCTTGTTAGACATAAGGAGAAATATGGTCTTGTTAGACATAAGGAGAAATATGGTATAGGCGAGATGCTTTTGTCTTTTGTCTTCTTAGACATGGGGAGAAATATGGTATAGGTGAGATCCTCTTGTCTTTTGTCTTGTTCACAATAATATAATATAATATCTTTGGGTAATGCATCTATAAATAGGTAGCAATGTAAGTGCATTCATAAACAGTTGTGTGTACTTTAATTTCTTTTCGACCTCCTTAATTCTCCCATGGCGAAGAGGAATTTGAATGTAGAAGAAGTTTGTGCTTCTATTCCCCATAACACATCCAATCCATGCAAGCACTGTATAGGGTAAGTTAGTATTTTAGTTATTAATGTTTGTAGTATCTTATTTCTATTTTAGTTATTAATGTTTGCAGCATCTTCACTACTCATGATGATGATCATGTACTGTACTGTACTGTATTCATGTGCATAAATCTGAATACCACGAATGCATTGAAACACTTGTTAAAGAAGTCAAAATGTTGTTAAGGGCCCATTTGGTTGCACCCCATAACTGGGTTATGCCGCCCATAACCCGGTTATGGGGTGCAATTCCCTGTTTGGGAACCCTTTTAAAAAATGGGAATGTGTATTTGCGTGACCCCATTTTGGTGAAAATGTGGATTTCAAAATTCCACCTCAGGAGGTGGAATGAAATTTGAATCTTCGGTTTTGTTGACAACTAAACCCATTTTAATCTTCCCGTCGGGTCCGGGCAACTCCACATTTTTGGAGTTTTAATCATTTTTAACTTCTTGTCAAGTCTGCAGATAACCACATTTTGACGCAGCCATTTCCACAGTTTGGAAATAGTGATTGCTACATGTTTTTATTCATCTACGTGTTTGGCTTTATGCTGTAGTGTTTGATGCTAGGGTTTGGCAACCTCTTTCTGTTGGGCATTGGTGTTCGACGCTAGGGTTTTCCATCCTCTTTCTGCTGCATGTTGGTGTTTGATGCTACTTTGAATAGGTATAGATGCCGAGAAACCCTAATGTTTCTCTATTACATTTATAGGTAATTTGAACAATGAGTCTTCTGGTTTCAATACATTGACTGTTTAAATAGAAAAAAATAGGCATTCATTGACTACACTAGACTGACCATGGACTTACATAGCAATAATTTCATAAACTTCGATAGCTAGAAAATGTATGGAGTGAATCACATTGAAAATGTAGTCTCTTTTGAAGTGATGAACTTCCCAAAGCTTTAACAATAGTGGCACATGAGAGGAAATCTCAGTTTGTAAATTGTATTTCCTTGTAGATAATGAAATTTCCTTGCCATTGAAATCTTTCGCTTGCCTACCCTTCCCTTCAAAATTGCTCACGTTCTTATCTTTAGCTCAGGTATTTAATGATATTAATTGGCATATAGTGCCAAGTTAATTCAACTAAAATATAATGCTCAAGAAAGTAAATTTTCTGTCTTCTAAAAAAGAGTCAGAATTCAAAGCTACCCATTAAAACTTCAGCCCTTTGAAATGCCATCAAACCAAAAGAAAAGGGGACTGTCACATTACAAAGGATTTGTTTCAAAAGTGAAGCATGACTAAGCCCTATAACAGCTGTAGAATTAAGATTTGTTCACTATGCTCTAAGGGAGATTCTGCTTATTATTTCCATGTTTCTCCCATTGATATTTTGGTGGGTTGAAGTTTGTGTTAGTAGTTTAGATGTGTATGCTTTCTAAAAGGTTTTTTGCCTTGCCTAAGCAAAAGGGTTTTTCTATCTTTAAGAACCCCTCTTTTGATTTTACCGCTTTTATGCACAAGAGGAAACATATTGTTCTTTCTGATAAAATAAACAAGACTACTAAGTCTAAAGATGAAGACCCTATTTTTAATTAAAGGGGAGTTGCTATTGAAGTAAAAAAATCAAAAGACCCCCCCTCACGTCAGTAAGAAGACCACTGGTCTTGTGGATTATGAAAGTACCATAGAGCATGTCTCTTGTGCCTCCCATGCTCTATTATAAAGGCAGGGATACATTTGTTATGTCAAGGTATACATACCCATCCAGATACCCTGCCATGTTTCATAAAGGATGAGGTTAAGTTCTAGATAAAATGTATCATTAAATTTTTTAAAAGAGAAAATATAACAGATTTTTTCAACATTTATTCTTTATGATCTACACATTTTATGGTCGAAATCAGAAAAAATTGTAAAAAATTACTATCTTTTTATAAATCTGAAAAAAAATGACTTTTTTTTTCATCTTTGATGCAATCTGTTTGAAGCTTATCTGACACTTTTCATAAATACTCATTCAAATCTGACATATAGAATAGCTATTTTTTCTTTTTAGTAACTTCTATGTGTGGGTCTAGGAAATAATATAAATCAGGAACACAAGATTTTTCATAGTTGGGGGTTTTTTTAATTTGATGTGTGAATATTTTTCATTGAGATTTTGTGAAAAAAAATTCACACCCCACGTAAGAAATGCTGGGGACTATAGAGAATACAAAAGTTTTTAGTAAAATATGATCCAAAACAAACATGGATAGAAACATAATCAGACAGTCAAATTCAAGAACTTCAAACTAATAATATAAACTTCAAAATTTTGTAGCCCACCTTAACGTCCAAATGAAACAAATAACCGAGAATAGCTCACAGTGGCACTCCAATTACAAAATGTATACCTTGACATAACAAATGTATCCCTACCTTTGTAACTAAGCTAGAAATTATTGTTTCTAAGCTAGAATTCATTTTGTTGAAAGTAAAAATAGTATGACCAAATCGAGAAGGCATGTACTATTGAATAAGTTTGGCATAGCATTATCATTGTCAACTTTAGAATTCACATCTACAAAATGATTAAGAAGTGAATGAAAAAGTCTTATGTTCTGAAAAATATGATCACTGTCATGCATTTGCAACCAAAAGAGTTTCTGCTTAATAGACATTTTTGGATTGGAAGTCTATGAACCAAACAAGGCACACAATCAATGTCGTTGTCTTGTGATCTTTAGCCATCCACTTGGTTTGTTCATTGGCATCTTGTATCTTGTTTATCAACCTACATACAATATCCCACTGATCAATCAGAAGAAAATATATTTTAACTTTCCAATGTATGAAACTCATGCCCTTCAAATATGGCATGCTAGATATTTTGTGAACTCGGAGGGCTGGGCATCCTTCCTATTCACAAGACCTTTCTATTAATTCAAAATAGATTTCTAAAGCAATTTGCTAGACTGTTTCTAATAAAATACCTTGTGATGAAATCAATAGATTTATTCAAGTGGCTGCAATAACTTAATTTCTGCAATATATATATGTATTGCTGCAATATATTTAATGCAGTGATTAAAACATCATCTATTACAAAGGTAGGGATACATTTGTTATGTCAAGGTATGAAACACTAACTTCTTTATAATGCTTAAACTAGACATCATACATTCAGAAGCAAATATATTTTAACTTTCCAATGTATGAAACACTAACTTCTTTATGATGCTTAAACTAGACATCATACATTCACATTTTCCATTTCCTTATCGCTGAAGAAATATAAACAATTTTCTGTTGACTATCAAATTCTCACTTTCAAGGAAATTCTACACACCTAGAATTGTCACTGTTAACCATATTCTACAAGGAACATATGTGGTGATATTTTTCCTATTATAATATCTGGTATAAAATGTGCCATCTTTTATGCAAGGCAGATTGAGAGATTTGTCTACAAGACCAAATTAAAGATTTAGACTCATAGAAGGTACTAATGTAAATGAATGGTGTATTGTTTTAAACAAATTTGAGAGGCACTGATAGCTTAAGATGTGTATGTATGTATGTATGTATGTATGTATGTATGTATGTGCATATGTACGTACGTACGTACGTATGTATGTATGTATGTATGTATGTATGTATGTATGTATGTATGTATGTATGTATGTATGTATGTACATATGTATGTGCATATGTTGTTGGAAATATACATGTAGTAACTGAGAGGGGGGGTGAATCAGTTAACCATAAATTTTCTCTGCACAGATCCCTTATATGTCTTATTAAATCATTTGCTACTGTTATTCGGCAAACATACAGAGAAATGCTGAAACTCGGTTATTGCAGTTAGTATTAATTATAACTATTCTTAAGCATTCATCAGTGATTAACATACATGAATAAAGAAAATAACATGAACACAAGAGACACCAGATTTGATGTGGAAACCCAATATGGGAAAAACCACCAATGTAACTAGTTATTGTTTTTCACTCTTCTGAAGTGATGCCCTGTTAGGAGCCAACCCGATAAAAGGTTACAAAACACACTGTTAGGTGTGACCTTGTTAGAGGATTTAATCACCCTGTTAGGAGTGGCCTTGTAAGAGGTCTTGAAACAATTTAATAGAACTGTCACCTTGTTAGAGGATTTACAAAATGGCTGTTAAACCAACTCGGCTAGGAGATTTTGAAATCACAGCTACAATGGTAAGAAAGTAACAATGAAATGACCTAAACAATGATGCAACTAAATTGCTGAATACAGATCTCTGTTCTGCTTCACTAGATCCTTCCTAATCAAAATATATCTCTGTTGCTCCTCAAGGATATCTAATCATCCTTCAAAATTCACTCACACTTTTCTTCTTTTTCACTTCCACACTTTTAATTCACAACTTGACCTTCTATATATACCATTCGGATTGTCCATTCAGATTGTCAAGCTGGCACTAATAACGTTACTAATCATTACAATAGTCAGCTGGAATAATCAAACTTTATTTCTCAAATTAACAAAATCCTTTACTGGGCCGACCTTGCTCGGTAAACACTAATCTGAAAAGATTTCCTTTGGTGACCAAGAGAACTTGGTAAGCACTGCGAATTCTTCAACATCCTTTGGAGACCGAGTGAACTTGGTAAACACTAACTTTCCTTTGTTAACCATGGAAGCTCGGTTAACACTATTTTATGCCATACTTTTCTTTGACACCCAAGATATCTCGGTAGACACTGAAAACTGCCTGCTGACTGACTGAGATTGGTAAATACTGGAAACTACTTTGCTGACCGACTGAGCTTGATAAATAATATGACATTTGTGTGACATCAAAGACAACACACAATTAATCCAACAATCTCCCTCTTTGGCATTGATGGCAACACAATATGTCATAGCACAATGAAATTTAATAGAAAATATAGAGTAAGGAGCATATCCTTAGCTTCATTCTGATTCTCAACTATGAGAACTCCCTCTGTTAGCAAACTTCACTTTCTGACTGAAAAACTCTCCCTCTTAGAAATCTAAAGAAATTTCTTGAAATATGACAGCAAACTCTCCCTCTTTGACAACACATGCCAAAGACAACACATACCAGGTGAATAGCAATGTACCTTGAGTACTGATTCATATGCAATGATTCCTTGACTAAACTGCATCAACTGACTGATCTTTAATATGCTCTGGTTGATGCATTACTAAAACTTCATTTAGTGAGCCTCGGATAGGGGAATGACCCCTAACTTACCTCTTAGATACAAGAATGCATCCTTAGGTAGTGGCTTGGTGAATATATCTGCAAGCTGTTCTTTTGTATGAATATATTCTAATTTGATTTCCTTGTCCTGCACCAATTCTCTGACAAAGTGATATTTTATAGCATTGTGTTTGGTTTTAGAATGCATTACTAGATTCTTTGAAATATTTATTGCACTTGTATTATCAAAAAATATAACAACTAGTTCTTTGATCTCAACCTTCATGCCTTCCAATAACTATTTGAACCAAACAATATTAGAGCAGTTTACCATTGCAGCAACATATTCTGCTTCTACTGTGGATTGGGATGTGCAATTTTTCTTTTTACTAGTCCAAGATACCAACCTCTTGCCAAGAAAGAATGCTCCACCACTTGTACTTTTTCTATCATCAATGTTTCCTACCCAATCAGCATCAATAAACACTTTTAAGTCCAGATTGCCTCCAAATTTATACCACAAGCCATAATCTTCAGTTCCTTTCAAGTATCTCAAGATTCTTTTGATTGCCATCATATGATTTTCTCTTGGTTTTGCTAAGAATATTGCTACTATACCAACTGTTAAGGCAATATCAGGCCTTGTATGAACTACATACTATAATTTTCCAATCATTGAATCATCATTTTTGGTAAGCTTCAGTCCAGTACACATGGGGGTACCAACTAGTTTTGCATCTTCCATACCAAACTTCTTAAGTATTTCCTTGATGTATTTAGACTGAGTAATGTAGATACCGTTCTTGCTCTGTTGAATTTGAAGACCAACGAAAAAATTTATCTAACCAAACATAGACATTTCAAATTCTTTGTTCATTTTCTTTGAAAATTATTTGCACTGATATCATTACCTGTAAACATAGTATCATCCACAAATATTTCTGCCAAAACAATTATATTATCTGGTCCTTCCTTGATGTACAAACTACTGTTATCATTAGCTCTTTTGAAACCAATCTGAATAAGATAGTTATGTAATCTTTCATACCATGCTCTAGGGGCTTGTTTCAGACCATACAATGCTTTGTGTAACTTGTAGACCATATCCTTTTTGTCTGGATCAACAAAACCTTCAGGTTGTTCAATGTAGACTTCTTCATCAAGAATACCATTGAGAAATGCAGATTTTACATCCATTTGATATACCTTAAATCCTTTATGTGCTGCATATGCAAGTAGAGTTCTTACACCTTCTAATCTTGCAACAGGAGAAAAAGTCTCTCCATAATCTATACCTTCTTGAGAATACCCTTTACACACTAATCTAGCTTTATTTCTAGATACTTGACCATCTTCATTCAGCTTGTTCCTGAATACCGATTTTGTTCCAATTACATTTTTGTATTTAGGCCTAGGTACAAGAGTCCATGTCTTGTTTTTCTCTATTTTTTCTATTTCTTTATTCATAGACTCAATACAATTTTCATTTTCCAATGCATTTTTAACATTTTTAGGTTCAAAGTCAGCAAGTAAACATGTACCTTTTAGTTTACTTCTTGTCATAGTACCATCTGATTTGTTTCCAATAATCTCATCTGGTGTATGATGCTTCTTGACATACTTGGCCAATATAGGTTCCTTGCTTCTTGAATGAGTTACATTGTCATCTTCTTGAATTTCATCTTCAGGTTCAGTTTGCTTGGGCTCAGTAGTTATTCTCTCGGTAGCTTCAGGCTGAGACTTGGTTTCTTGTGACTTAGTTTGAATTTCTTCTTGTGACTCGATTACTGTATTGGGCTCGGTAGATGCAATTTTCTTATTGACAGATGTGTCTGGTAATGCATCAAGTTCAATGTAAACAAATCTTTTGTAATCCTCTGGTTCCTTTTTGCTTTCTTCTTCAGTCTTTTCTGCAAACTCATCAACTTTCACATGTGCACTTTCTATGATTTTGTGAGTAGACAAATTCAGACATCTATATGCTTTACTTTTGCAAGAATATCCCAAAAATATTCCTTCATCACTTTTTACATCAAATTTTCCTTTTCTAGATTCTTTTAAGATGTAATGTTTACTACCAAATACTTTCAGGTAACTTACATTGGGTTTATAGCCATACCATAACTCATAAGGAGTTTTGAATGTGTCTTTCCTCAACTGTACTCGGTTCAAGGTATGAACTGCAGTGCTAATAGCTTCCTTCCAGTATTTCATAGAAATGTTCTTTTCAATCATTAGAGTCCTTGCACAATCCATGATAGATCTGTTCCTTCTTTCAGCTATTCCATTCTACTCAAGAGTTCTTGGGGCTGATACCTGTCTTTTGATTCCTCTTTCAATGCAGAAATTATTGAACTCATGGGAGATGAATTCACCACCTCTGTCTGATCTCAAGCACTTCATTCTTTTTCCTGTTTCCTTTTCTACTCTTGCTAGATACCATTTGAATTTCTCAAATGCCTCTGATTTTTCTCTTAAATACATAACAGTCATCATTCTAGAGTAATCATCAACAAAGAGAATAAATAATTTTTCTCTAGTATAGCTTTCAACTCCAATAGGTCCACATAAATTAGTATGCACACTATCCAAAATATCTTCAGACTGATAGTTTTTACTTTTAAAGCTAGTCTTTCCCATTTTACCAATCTAACAATTCTTGCATAGACCAACATCAAGTTTCTTCAAAGTAGGAATACCTCTTACTTTCTTGAATTTTCTTATTTTCACCATATTATCAAAATTTACATGACATAACCTTTTGTGCCATAACCAACTTTCTTCAATTTGAGCAATAAAACATGAGCATTCACCAAGATCAAGATAAAATAGGTTACCTTTGGTTTGTTTGCCTGAACCAATCAGTTTTCCTTGTCATCCAACAGTCTTGCTTTTCTATCCATGAATTCAACCTTTAATCCAATGTTGATTAGCTATGCTACACTTAGAAGATTATGCTTTAGTCCTTCAACCCAATATGAATTATCACATACAAGTTCTTTGGTTAATGAAATTCATCATCTTCCTTTTATAGAACAAGGTTCATTGTTTCCAAACCTTACATTACCACCATCATAGTCTTCAAGGTGTTCAAACTTTGTTTTGTCACCAGTCAAATGATGTGAGCATCCACTATCTATAATCCATGTATCATTTTTTCTTATATGGGAGATAAGTGCCATCTCATCTTCATCATCATTAGATTCATCTTTTATAGAAATGAAGACAATTTCTTCTTCACTATCATCAGAATCCTTAGCCAAAAAACATGTTTTCTTACCTTTATCCTTGAATGACTTGAAATTCTTCTTGCCATTATACTTGTGACCTTTCTTCTCATCCTTTCTTTGCTTGTTTGGGCACCTAGCTGCAATATGACCAATTTCTTCACATGAGAAACTGATTAAAGGAGTTTTACCTTTGTATTTACCTCTGCCTCTAGTATATTTCTTTGCAAGTAATGCTTCAATAACTTCAAGATCACTATCTTCACTTTCTTCTGATTCTTCTTCACTTTCTGACTAGATTATCTTGCCCTTCTTAAGTGAAATTTTGGCCTCAAATGCTGATTCAATATTTTTAGAAGTTGGAACATAGTTATCATAGTTATCCAATTCAAAAGTTGTCAATCTTCCAACTAAGGCATCCAAAGTTATATTGTGATTTTGATCACATCTTCTTTCTTGAATAGCAGATACTCTTATTGCATAGATAGGAAGAAATGTTCTAAGAACCTTATAATAGTTTCATCATCAATTTTTCCTCCAGAAGCTCTGATTGCACTAACACTCACCTTGATTCTTTCAACATATTTTGCAATGTTTTCATCTTCTTTCATCTTCATCTGATCAAACTATCCTCTTAGGCTTTCTGCTTTGGCTCTCTTCACATTGTCATCACCACCATAAATTTTCTTCAGCTTGTTCCACATTTCATAAGCAGTTGTGCAGTCTTTGATCTCATCAAATTCTTCATAGCTAAGAGCTGATGCAATGTCTATCATCATGGTGTTATGGTTCTTTTTCTCTGCAATGTCTTCAACAGTTAATGTGCCAGTAGGAACTGTATATTCTTGATCAATATATTTGCATCCTGAGTCACCAATGGAAACCAAATGAAGTCTCATGAGACCTTGCCATGCTGAAAAGTTATCTCTATTAAGCCTTGGAATTTCTCTCTTGTAAGACATCTTGATCTTTAGCTTAGGTCCTTGAAACCCTTCCTGCAAGCACCAAAAGCTCTGATACCAATTGTTGGAAATATAGATGTAGTAACTAAGAGGGGGGGTGAATCAGTTAACCATAAATTTTTTTTCCATAAATCCCTTAGATGTCTTATTAAATCATTTGCTGCTATTATTCGGCAAACATATAGAGAAATGCTAAAACTCGATTATTGCAGTGAGTATTAATTATAACTGTTCTTAAGCATTCATCAGTGATTAACATACATGAATAAAGAAAATAACATGAACACAAGAGACACCAGATTTAACATGGAAACCTAATATGGGAAAAACCACCATTGTAACTAGTTACTATTTTTCACTCTTCTGAAGTGATGCCCTATTAGGAGCCAACCCGATAAAAGGTTACAAAACACACTGTTAGGTGTGACCTTGTTAGAGGATTTAATCACAAATAAGAGGTCTTGAAACAATTTAATAGAACTGTCACCTTGTTAGAGGATTTACAAAATGGCTGTTAAACCAACTCGGTTAGGAGATTTTGAAATCACTGCTACAATGGTAAGAAAGTAATAATGAAATGACCTGAATAATGATGCAACTGAATTGCTGAATACAGATCTCTATTCTACTTCACTAGATCCTTCCTGATCAAAATATATCTCTGCTGCTCCTCAAGGATATCTAATCATCCTTCAAAATTTGCTCACACTTTTCTTCTTTTTCACTTCCACACTTTTAATTCACAACTTGACCTTCTATATATACCATTCGGATTGTCCATTCAGATTGTCAAGTTAGCACTAATAACATTACTAATCATTACAACAGTCGGCTGGAATAATCAAACTTTATTTCTCAAATTAACAAACTCCTTTACTGGGCTGACATTGCTTGGTAAACACTAATCCGAAAAGATTTCCTTTGGTGACTGAGAGAACTCGATAAGCACTACAAATTCTGCAACATCCTTTGGAGACCGAGTGAACTCGGTAAACACTAACTTTGCTTCATTAACCATGGAAGCTCGGTTAACACTATTTTTTGCCATACTTTTCTTTGACACCTAAGATATCTCGGTAGACACTAAAAACTGCCTGCTAACCGACTGAGCTCGGTAAATACTGGAAACTACTTTGCTGGCCGACTAAGCTTGATAAATAATGTGACATTTGTGTGACATCAAAGACAACACACAATTAATCCAACATATGTATGTACGTATGTATGTATGTATGTATGTATATATGTACATATGTAATTCCAAAATAGTTTTAATTCCAAAACTGTGCAGTAGGGCGGACCCGACAAGAATTGCAAAATAGTTTTAATTCCATAGAAATGAAACTCATTCCACCTCCTGAGCTGGAATTTTGACATCCACATTTTTGGGAAAATTAGGTATGTATGTATACATGTATGATGTATGTATGTATACATGTATGTATATATGTATGCCTGTATGTATACATGTATGTATATATGTATGCCTGTATGTATATATGTATGATAGCAATTTAGATGATCATGCACAACGCTTGCATCTACATAGCTAGTTCTTATTGTATCTATATAGGTATGTACTCTTGCATTGTTCTTTATGGGCTTATGATCCTAACCAGTTGGTAGTCCTTGCTATATTCCATTAACTATTGCTCGCTCCCATACTTCATTTCTTGATATACAATCATGTCTGACAATGTTTCTATTGTCCACATTTCAGGCCACTGATGGATCCTGACAATAGTATACAAGTGTATGCACAAATACTTAGGAAGACCACATACACCTGGATTATCACTTGTCTCTGTGCCTTGGTTGTTCTGCTCAAACTACTACAAGCTGAAGAAGGCAGCAATAGAGGGAAAAGAATTTGAAAAGGCAATTCATTTTATAGAGAGATTGTTCACTCCACTAAAGTTGATTGTCATGATCAGATTTGGATGAGTCTGTTGGAAACAATTTTTTGAAGGAAATTGCTACTCAATTATGTATTGTCTTTGATGTCACACAATGTCATAGTCCGTAGCAATCAGTTCCTACCGAGCTCAGTCGGTCTACCAGACAGGAATATTAGTGCTTACCGAGTCCACTCAGTTATTAAAGAAAATTAGTGTCTACCGAGTTCACTCGGTTACCAAAGGAAATTTAGTATTTACCGAGTTCAGTCGGTCATCAAAGAAAAGTTAGTGTTTACCGAGTTCAGTCGGTCATCGAAGAAAAGTTAGTGTTTACCGAGTTCAGTCAGTCATCGAAGAAAAGTTAGTGTTTACCGAGTTTAGTTGGTTATCAAAGGTAAAGGATTGTCGGTGTTTACCGAGTTCTCTCGGTCTCTGAAAGATTATAGAAAGTTATGGTCACCGAGCACTGTCGGCCCTTGAAGGATTTTTGAAAATAGAGTTTGCTTAATTCAGCTGACTGTTATACTAAATAATGTCGATTTGACAAATCTAAAATCATATAAATAAAAGGTCAAATGTGAAAAATGAATAAGAAAATACAGCAGAAGATTTACAGAAGAAAAGCAGGAAAGGTGTATGCGAATTTGTGAAGGATGTTCAGATATCCTTGAGGTGCAGCAGAGATTTATTCGATCAGAAAGGATCAGACTTATGCAGAATAGAGATCTGTAATCAGCAAGACAGTTGCATTATTATACAGGTCATTTTTCATTGTTACCTTCTTATCATTGTAACAGTGAATTCTAAATCTCTTAACCGAGTTGGTTTAACAACCATATTGTAAATCCTCTAACAAGGTGACAATTCCATTGAATTGTTTTCAAGACCTCTTACCAGGCCACTCCTAGCAGGGTGTTTTAAATCCTCTAACAAGGTCACACCTAATAGTGTGTTTTGTAACCTTTTACCGGGTTGGCTTCTAACCGAGCATCACTTCAGAAAAGTGAAAATCAGTATCTAGATACATTGGTGGTTTTTCCCATATTGGGTTTCCATGTTAAATCTTGTGTCTCTTGTGTTCTTAATTGCTTTCTCAATCATATACATGTGCTGATGAATATCTAAAGATAATTTTACTAATACTTTCTCCATCTTCAAAGTTACTGCAATCCATTTACCGAGTGCTAAAACAGATAACATTGTTAAGATATCTTAAGGGATCTGGAAAGAATTAAAAGAGAAGTGTTTTATGGTTGACTGATTCACCCCCCCCTCTCAGTCACTTCATCCATATTCCATCAATTGGTATCAGAGCTTTTGGTGCTTGCAGGAAGGGTTTCAAAGACCTAAGCTAAAGATCAGGATGTCTTACAAGAGGGAAATTCCAAAGCTCAACAGAGATAACTTTTCAGCATGGCAAGGTCTCATGCGACTTCATCTAGATTCCATTGGTGATTCAGGATGCAAATACATTGATGAAGAATACACAATTCCTAATGGCGCATTAACTGTTGAAGACATTGCAGATAAAAAGACTCACAACACCATGATGATAGACATTGCATCTGCTCTCAGCTATGAAGAATTTGATGATATTAAAGACTGCACTACTGCATATGAAATGTGGATGGCACTAAAGAAAATATATGGTGGTGATGCAAATGTGAAAAGAGCCAAAGAAGAAAGCCTAAGAGGACAGTTTGACAAGATGAATATGAAGGAAGATGAAAACATTGCAAAATATGTTGAAAGAATCAAAGCAAGTGTAAGTGCAATTAGAGCTTCTGGAGGAACAATCTCAGATGAAACTGTTATAAGTAAGGTACTCAGAACATTACTCCCTATCTATGCAATAAGAGTATCAGCTATTCAAGAAAGAAGATGTGAAACAAACCACAATATAACTTTGGATGCTTTAGTTGGAAGATTGATAGCTTTTGAATTAGACAACTATGATAACTATGTTCCTAGTTCCAAAAATATTGAATCAGCATTTGAGGCCAAGGTTTCACTAAAGAAGAACAAGAAAATTAAAGAAGTTTAGTCAGAAAGTGAAGAAGTATCAGAAGAAAGTTCTGATAGTGATCTTGAAATTGTAGAAGCATTACTTGCAAAGAAGTACTCTAGAGGGAAAGGTAAGTATAAAGGTAAAACTCCTTTAATCTATTTTTCATGTGAAGAAATTGGACATATTGCAGCTAGGTGCCCAAACAAGCAAGTCAAGGAAGAGAAGAGAAGTCACAAGTACTATGGCAAAAAGAATTTCAAATCATATAAGGATAAAGGTAAGAAAACATGTTTTATGGCTAAAGATTCTGATGATAGTGAAGAAGAAATTGTCTTTATTGCTATAAAAGATGAATCTGATGATGATGAAGATAAGATGGCACTTATTTCTCATATAAGAAAAGATGATATATGGATAATAGATAGCGGATGTTCACACCACATGACTGGTGACAAGACAAAATTTGAATATCTAGAAGACTGTGATAGTGGTAATGTAAGATTTGGAAACAATGAACCTTGTTGTATAAAAGGAAAAGGAAGAATCTCATTAACCAAAGAACTCATATGTGATAATGCTTATTGGGTTGAAGGACTAAAACATAATCTTCTAAGTGTAGCACAGCTAATCAAGACTGGTTTCAAGGTTGAATTCATGAATGGTCAAGCAAGACTGCTGGATGGAAAAGGAAAACTCATTGGATCAGGCAAACAAACTAAAGGTAACTTATTTTATCTTGATCTCAGTGAATATTCATGCTTTATTGCTCAAATAGAAGAAATTTGGCTATGGCACAAAAGGTTATGTCATGTGAATTTTGATAACATGATAAAAATAAGCAAATTCAAGAAGGTTAGAGGCATTCCTACTTTGAAGAAACCTGACACTGGTCTATGTAAGAATTGTCAGATTGGCAAAATGAGTAAAACTAGTTTCAAGAGTAAGAACTATCAGTCTAAAGAAATTTTGGAAATTGTGCATACTAATTTATGTGGACCTATTGGAATACAAAGCTATACTAGAGATAAATTCTTTATTCTTTTCATTGATGATTATTCTAGAATGATGACTGTTATGTATTTAAGAGAAAAATCAGAAGCATTTGAAAAGTTCAAATGGTACTTAGCAAGAGTAGAAAAGGAAACAGGGAAAAGATTGAAATGCTTAAGATCAGACAGAGGTGGTGAATTCATCTCCCATGATTTTAACAACTTTTGCATTGAAAGAGGAATCAAAAGATAGGTATCAGCTCCTAGAACTCCTGAGCAGAATGGAATAGCAGAAAGAAGAAACAGATCTATTATGGATTGTGCAAGGACTCTAATGATAGAAAAGAACATCGCTATAAAGTACTGGAAGGAAGCTATCAGCACTGCAGTTCATACCTTGAACCGAGTACAACTGAAGAAAGACACATTCAAAACTCCTTATGAATTATGGTATGGCTATAAACCCAATGTAAGTTACATGAAAATATTTGGTAGCAAGTGTTATATCTTAAAAGAATCCAGAAGAAATAAATTTGATGTGAAAAGGGATGAAGGAATATTCCTAGGATATTCTAGCAAAAGCAAGGCATACAAATGTCTAAACTTATCTACTCACAAAGTCATAGAAAGTATACATGTAAAATTTGATGAGTTTGCAGAAAAGACTGAGGAAGAAAGCAAAAGGGAACCTGAGAACTACAGAAGATTCGTTTACATTGAACCTGAAACATTGGCAGATACAACTATCAGTAAGGAAACTATATCTACCGAGCCAAGCATAGTTACCGAGTCACAAACCGAGTCACAGGAAGAAGTTCAAACCGAGTCACAGGAAGAAATTTAGACCGAGTCTCAGCCTAAAGTTATCGAGCAAATATCTACCGAGCCCGAGCAACCTGAAGAAGAGATCCTAGAAGACAACAGCATGAATCATTCAAAAGGCAAGGAACCTATACTAGCCAAATATGTCAGAAGACATCATACACTAGATCAAATCATTGGAAACAAATCAGATGGTACTATGACAAGAAGCAAGCTAAAAGGTACATGTCTGCTTACTGATTTTGAACCTAGAAATATCAAAGATGCATTGGAAAATGAAAGTTGGATTGAAGCAATGAATGAAGAATTAGAACAAATACAAAAGAACAAAACTTGGACTCTTGTACCTAGACCTAAAGATAAGAATGTAATTGGAACAAAATGGGTATTCAGGAATAAGCTGAATGAAGATGGTCAAGTATCTAGAAACAAAGCTAGACTGGTATGTAAAGGTTATTCTCAAGAAGAAGGTATAGATTATGGAGAAACTTTCACTCCTGTTGCAAGATTAGAAGGTGTAAGAACTCTACTTGCTTATGCAGCACACAAAGGATTTAAGGTATATCAGATGGATATAAAATCTGCATTTCTCAATGGAATTCTTGATGAAGAAGTCTACATTGAACAACCTAAAGGTTTTGTTGATCCAGATAAAAGGGACATGGTCTGCAGGTTACACAAAGCATTGTATGGTTTAAAGCAAGCTCCTAGAGCATGGTATGAAAGACTCCATAACTATTTGATTCAGATTAATTTCAAAAGAGCTAATGATAACAGCAATCTGTATATTAAAGAAGGACCGGATGACAAAATTGTATTGGTAGAAATATTTGTGGATGCTACTATATTTACAGGGAATGAGGATCAGTGCAAAGAATTTTCAGAGCAAATGAACAGAGAATTTGAAATGTCTATGTTTGGTTTAATAAAATTCTTTGTTGGTCTTCAAATTCAGCAAAGCAAGAATGGTATATACATTACTCAATCTAAATACATTAAGGAAATACTTAAGAAGTTTGGTATGGAAGATTCAAAACCAGTTGGTACACCCATGTGTACTGGATTGAAACTTACCAAAAATGATGATTCAAAAGAAGTTGATCAGACCCTATACCGATCTATGATTGGAAAATTGCAGTATGTAGTACATACAAGACCTGATATTGCCTTAGCAGTCGGTATAGTAGCTAGATTCTCAGCAAAACCTAAGGAAAATCACATGATGGCAATCAAAAGAATCTTAAGATACTTAAGAGGAACTAAAGAATATGGTTTGTGGTATAAATTTGGAGGCAATCTAGACTTGAAAGTGTTTACTGATGCTGATTGGGCAGGAAACATTGATGACAGAAAAAGCACAAGTGGTGGAGCATTTTTTCTTGGAAAAAGACTGGTATCCTGGACTAGTAAAAAGTAGAATTGCACATCTCAATCCACAGCTTAAGCAGAATATGTTGTTGCTGCAGTAAACTGTTCAAATATTGTTTGGTTTAAACAGCTATTAGAAGGTATGAAGGTTGAAATCAAAGAACCAGTTGTTATATTTTGTGACAATACCAGTACAATAAACATTTCTAAGAATCCAGTGATGCATTCCAAAATCAAGCACATTGCTATTAAATATCACTTTGTCAGAGAATTGGTGCAAGACAAGGAAATCAGATTAGAATATATTCATACAAAAGAATAGATTGTAGACATTTTTACCAAACCATTACCTAAGGATGCATTTGTGTATCTAAGAGGTAAGTTAGGGGTCATTCCCCTATCCGAGGCTCACTAAATACAGTTTTAGTGATGCATCAACTAGAACATGATTGAAAATCAACCAGTTGATGCAGCATATTCAAGGAATCATTGCATATGAATCAATACTTGAGGTACATTAATTTTCACCGGTAATATGTGAATTGTCTTTGGCATGTGTTGTCAAAGAGGGAGTGTTTGCTATGTCTTTGCTATTACTTCAAGAAATTTTCAATAGTCAGAAGGAAGAATTTTCAGGATACAGGAAGTTTGCTGATAGAGGGAGATTTGAATCTGAACCGAGCTAACTCTTTCAAATTTCTTATGATATGACATATTGTGTTGCCATCAATGCCAAAGAGGGAGATTGTTGGAAACAATTGTCTGAAGGAAATTGTTACTCAATTATGTATTATCTTTGATGTGACACAATGTCATAGTCCGCAGCAATCAGTTCCTACCGAGCTCAGTCGGTCTGCCAGAGAAGAATATTAGTGCTTACCGAGTCCACTCGGTTATCAAAGAAAATCAGTGTCTACCGAGTTCACTCGGTTACCAAAGGAAATTTAGTATTTACCGAGTTCAGTCGGTCATCGAAGAAAAGTTAGTGTTTACCGAGTTCAGTCGGTCATCGAAGAAAAGTTAGTGTTTACCAAGTTCAGTCAGTCATCGAAGAAAAGTTAGTGTTTACCGAGTTCAGTCGGTTATCAAAGGTAAAGGATTGTCAGTGTTTACCGAGTTCCCTCGGTCTCCAAAAGATTATAGAAAGTTATGGTCACCGAGCACTATTGGCCCTTGAAGGATTTTTGCAAATAGAGTTTGCTTAATTCAGCCGACTGTTATACTAAATAATGTCGATTTGACAAATCTAAAATCATATAAATAAAAGGTCAAATGTGAAAAATTTATAAGAAAATATAGCAGAAGATTTATAGAAGAAAAGCAGGAAAGGTGTATGCGAATTTGTGAAGGATGTTCAGATATCCAGGAGGTGCAGTAGAGATTTATTCGATCAGAAAGGATCAGACTTATGTAGAACAGAGATCTGTAATCAGCAAGACAGTTGCATTATTATACAGGTCATTTTTCATTGTTACCTTCTTATCATTGTAACAGTGAATTCTAAATCTCTTAACCGAGTTGGTTTAACAACCATATTGTAAATCCTCTAACAAGGTGACAATTCCATTGAATTGTTTTCAAGACCTCTTACCAGGCCACTCCTAGCAGGGTGTTTTAAATCCTCTAACAAGGTCACACCTAACAGTGTGTTTTGTAACCTTTTACCGGGTTGGCTTCTAACCGGGCATCACTTCAGAAAAGTGAAAATCAGTATCTAGATACATTGGTGGTTTTTCCCATATTGGGTTTCCACGTTAAATCTTGTGTCTCTTGTGTTCTTAATTTCTTTCTCAATCATATACATGTGCTGATGAATATCTAAAGATAATTTTGCTAATACTTTTCTCCATCTTCAAAGTTACTACAATTCATTTACCGAGTGCTAAAACAGATAACATTGTTAAGATATCTTAAGGGATCTAGAAAGAATTAAAAGAGAAGTGTTTTATGGTTGACTGATTCACCCCCCCCTCTCAGTCACTTCATCCATATTCCATCAGAGTCAAGGCTGCCTTCTCTAAACTAGCTATGATATTAAGGTAGAGAGGAACATTGAAGGATAGCAGACACTTGATAATACATGAACAACTAGTGATGTTCCTCCATACTCTTGGGCACAATCTTTGGAACCGCAAGATTGCCCATAACTTTGGGCACTTCAGAGAGATAGTCAGTAGGTACTTCCACAAGGTACTGATGAGCATCTTAGCACTTCATGGAGATTAACTTCAAATCGCCTGCACCGGGCACTCCTCCTAAAATTACTTGGGAACACCCATATGGTTCTGTACTTCAAGGTACATTGTTTGGTCTTTTGATTATGTTGTTTGGTACAGTGTTCCCCACTGTATCAAAGGCTGATTTTCCATTTTCCCCATACACACCATATTTGATAGGACTGTGTTGGAGCTATAGATGGAACACACATCCTAGTCACTATCGAGATTGAGAAGCAGAGTAAATATTGTGATAGAAAAGGGAACTTGTCGCAAAATGTGCTTGCTATAGTTTCCTTTAACTACATGTTCCAGTATGTTCTTGCCAGCTGGGAAGGGTCTACTGCTGATAGTCATGTTCAAGGTTCAGCTCTAAGTAGAATAGATCCACTTGAGGTCCCCCCCGGTAAGCCAAATCATAGTTTAATGTACTAAAGGGCACACAATATGTATTCAGTCCTAACACTCTACTAACTCTTTGCAGGAAAATATTATCTAGTGGACGCGGGATATCCGAATGCCCCTGGATTTCTCACTCCTTACCAATCTACATGGTACCACTTGAAGGAATTTTCAAGAGAAAACCCAATACAAAATGCCAGGGATTTGTTCAACAACTGACATGCCTCTCTTAGAAATGTAGTAGAACACACCTTGAGTATTGTGAAGCGGCGTTTTCCAATCCTGAGACATGCAATGACTTATGATATCATGACACAAGCCTATATTGTTTTGGCGTGTTGCATAATTCACAATTACATCACAGAAGTGGAAGAGGAGGATGATCATGATCATGGTGGGGTCGATGTGCCAGTGTTACAGACATATGGCTTCTCTCAATAGGATAGAACTGAGTGGTCACAGTTCTGGGATGACCTGGTGAGTAGGATGTGGGAAGACTATAGACCTAGAGAATAGTTGTACTTTCTTGTTGGTTAATGACTATGCAGTATAGTGGTTTCCTTTGATATTTGATGTATGGTTGTATGGTTTCCTTTTGATGACATATGCAGAGATATTGATGTACGGTTGTATGTTTTCCTTTTGATGGATACATGATTCTAATTTTCCTTTTGATGACATATGCAGAGATATTGATGTATGGTTGTATGTTTTCCTTTTGATGGATACATGATTCTGACTATGCCTTGTATACATGATTCTGATTTTCCTTTGGATGTATGGTTGTATGTTTTCCTTTTGATGTATGGTTGTATGGTTTCCTTATACTATGCCTTGTATACATGATTCTAATTTTCCTTTGGATGTATGGTTGTATGGTTTCCTTTTGATGTATGGTTGTCTGGTTCTCTTTGATGTTTATGCAGAGATATTGATGCATGTTGTTTGGTTTCCTTATACTATGCCTTGTATACATGATTCTAATTTTCCTTTGGATGTATGGTTGTATGTTTTCCTTTTGATGTATGGTTGTATGTTTTCCTTTGGATGTTTGGTTGTATGTTTTCCTTTTATTGTAAGTTTTCAAGTTTTTTGGCCAAATGGGGTTATGAAAATCCATGTTTGCAACTACAAATGATGCCTTGTATGTATTTATCTCCTAACATTGACAGCCATGTGTAGACTACTACATGGCAATGACCAAGCTACTCATGAGCATTAATGGCAGTGCTCAAGACATGATTCTGTTGGAAGAGCCTTTGTCCAGTAAGAAAATGATCTGGACCAAATGTATGGAAAGGGTTTTCCTCAATTTCCTCATTGACCAAGTCCACCTTGGTAGAAAATGCGAAGGTGGCTTCAAAAAAGAAGTGTGGGCTGCCATTGAAAGGCAGTTCAATGCGGAGTTGACTCTGAACCTAAGCAAAGACCAATTCAAGAACAAGCTAAAAACTTGGAAGAAAGGATTCAAGCTTGTGAGAGACTTGAAGAGAAAAAGCGGCTTCGGTTGGAATGAAGCAATGCAAATTGTATAGGTAGCAGATTCAGTGTTGGATAAACTTTTCGAGGTAAATTTGTCTTTTCATGACTTTTATATCTGCTTTCTTAACTATGCAAATTTGGTTTTTATTGTGCATGTTGTTCTGATAGTCCAATGCACATTTTTTGGTGTTTGTGTAGTCTCGAGAGTACAGATCAGCTAGGATGTTCAAAAGAACATCTTTCCCATACTATAATGACCCTGCCATAATTGTTGGCAATGACATCGCTGATGGGACTGGCACAACAACTGCTGGCAAGACCGAGGAAGGGCACTATAACCACCCTGTACAGTTAAATGATGATGATGATGATGATAATGCTGATGTTGATGTGCCTGAGTGTGGCACATCTTTTGAGACTCAGCCTGGTCTGGACGAGGATATCCTCGGGCAGTCAAATGAGACTGCAACTCCTCGATCATGTTCGAGCACAGGATCATTGTAGAGGAGGGTAAGGAAGAGGAAGGCAAGTTTGGCATCTTCCTTGGATATGATTTGTGAGACAATGCATACCTTAACAGAGGGCCTTTAAAGTGCCTCAGGTTGTCATAGTCGACCATTCCCAGGAACAGGCCGTGTTAGGTAGAGCATGGAAAAATTTGAAAGCCATGCCTCAGGTGAGCAGTAGAAATGTGATCACAGTCTATGAGACCTTGATGAGCAAGCCAGTCATACTCAATGGGTTTGTGTCCATGGAAACCGATGAGGACCGGTTGATGTTGATAGATATAATTTGTCAATCCACAGATGCATGAGGGTGGGATCTGTTAAAATACTGTTGCTATATTTCTATATTGGTGTTTCATTGGGACTTTGTTACTGTGGCTTTAGTTCTATCATTGTTAATTTGGTTAATCTTAAATTATCTTGTCATGTATTAATTTGGTTAATTCCTAAATTATAATATCTGTTAATGCACAATGCTTGCTTAAATTATCAATGTTAGATGATCATGCACAGTTAGATTATTATCATGCATAGTTAGATGATCCTACACAGTTAGATTATTATCATGCATAGTTAGATGATCATGCACAGTTAGATTATGATCATGCACAGTTAGATTATTGTTATAATTTTGATCAGAATTATATTATTGCTATTGTAATTTTATATAAGTAATTAATCCTACTTTTCTGTATATATATTCAGATCTGAAATCTGACTGTATTTAATACGCATTGAGCACAATGAAGTAACTATGAGTATGTATGTATTTTCAATGTTTTCACTACATATTAAATATTGCATATTTATATAACTGCAATTTATAATCTACATAGCAGCAAAATACATATTGATATAGCCATTTATTATTATGTATATATATACTCAGCAGTAATATATATTGTTTCAATCGATATAGCTTTGGTTATATATATATATATATATATATATATATATATATATATATATATATATATATATATATATATATATATATATATATATATATATATATATATATATATATATATATATATATATTATATATATATATATATATATATACATAATAATAAATGACTATATCAATATGTATTTTGCTGTCGCAATTTATAATCTATGTAGCAGCAAAATACATATTGATATAGTCATTTATTATTATGTATATATATATATATATATATATATATATATATATATATATAACACTACGCAGCAGCAAAATACATATTGATATAGCTTTGGTTATATATATATATATATATATACATATATACATATATACATATATACATATATACATATATAATATATATATATATATATATATATATATAGATATATAGATGTATATATATATCTATATACATGTATATATATATACATATATATATATAGATATATATATATATATATATACATATATATATATACATATATATATATATATACACATATACATATATATATATATATATATACATATACATATATATATATATATATATATAAATATATGCTGTTGGAAACAATTGTCTCAAGGAAATTGCTACTCAATGATGTATTATCTTTGATGTCACACTATGTCATAGTCCGCAGCAATCAGCCTCTACCGAGCTCAGTCGGTCTACCAGTCAGGAATATTTAGTGTTTACCGAGTTCACTCGGTTGCCGAAGAAAAGATAGTGTTTACCGAGTTCACTCGGTTGCCGAAGAAAAGATAGTGTTTACCGAGTTCACTCGATTGCCGAAGAAAAGATAGTGTTTACCGAGTTCAGTCGGTTATCAAAGGTAAAGAATTGTCGGTGTTTACCGAGTTCCCTCGGTCACCGAAAGATTATAGAAAGATATGATCACCGAGCACTGTCGGCCCTTGAAGGATTTTTGCAAATAGAGTTTACTTAATTCAGCCGACTGTTATTCTAATAAATGACGATTTGACTAATCCAAAATCATATAAATAAAAGGTCAAAAGTGAAAAGTCAACAACAATATAGCAGAAGATTTACAGAAGAAAAGAAGGAAAGGTATATGCGAACTTGTGAAGGATGTTCAGATATCCTTGAGGAGCAGCAGAGATTTATTCGATCAGAAAGGATCAGAATTATGCAGAACAGAGATCTGTAATCAGCAAGACAGTTGCATTATTATACAGGTCACTTTCTCATTGTTACCTTCTTATCATTGTAACAGTGAATTCTAAATCTCTTAACCGAGTTGGTTTAACAGCCATAATATAAATCCTCTAACAAGGTGACAATTCCATTGAATTGTTTTCAAGACCTCTTACCAGGCCACTCCTAGCAGGGTGTTTTAAATCCTCTAACAAGGTCACACCTAACAGTGTGTTTTGTAACCTTTTACCGGGTTGGCTTCTAACCGGGCATCACTTCAGAAAAGTGAAAATCAGTATCTAGATACATTGGTGGTTTTTCCCATATTGGGTTTCCACGTTAAAACTTGTGTCTCTTGTGTTCTTAATTGCTTTCTCAATCATTTACATGCACTGATAAATATCTAAAGATATTATTGCTAATACTTTCTGCATCTTCAAAGTTACTGCAATCTATTTACCGAGTGCCAAAACAAATAACAGTGTTAGGATATCCTAAGGGATCTACAAAGAATTAATTGTCAAAGTTTTTATGGTTGTCTGATTCACCCCCCCCTCTCAGTCACTTCATCCATATTCCATCAATTGGTATCAGAGCATTTGGTGCTTGCAGGAAGGGTCTCACAGACCTAAGCTAAAGATCAGGATGTCTTACAAGAGGGAAATTCCAAAGCTTAACAGAGAAAACTTTTCAGCATGGCAAGGTCTCATGCGACTTCATCTGGCTTCCATTGGTGATTCAGGATGCAAATACATTGAAGAAGAATACACAATTCCTAATGGCGCATTAACTGTTGAAGACATTGCAGATAAAAAGACTCACAACACCATGATGATAGACATTGCATCTGCTCTCAGCTATGAAGAATTTGATGATATTAAAGACTGCACTACTGCATATGAAATGTGGGTGGCACTAAAGAAGATATATGGTGGTGATGCAAATGTTAAGAGAGCAAAAGCAGAAAGCCTAAGAGGACAGTTTGACAAGATGAATATGAAGGAAGATGAGAACATTGCAAAATATGTTGAAAGAATCAAAGCAAGTGTAAGTGCAATCAGAGCTTCTGGAGGAACAATCTCAGATGAGACGGTTATAAGTAAGGTGCTCAGAACACTACTCCCTATCTATGCAATAAGAGTATCAGCTATTCAAGAAAGAAGATGTGAAGCAAACCACAGTATAACTTTGGATGCTTTAGTTGGAAGATTGACAGCTTTTGAACTAGACAACTATGACAACTATGTTCCTAGTTCCAAAAATATTGAATCAGCATTTGAGGCCAAAGTTTCACTAAAGAAGAACAAGAAAATTAAAGAAGTTCAGACAGAAAGTGAAGAAGAATCAGAAGAAAGTTCTGATAGTGATCTTGAAATTGTAGAAGCATTACTTGCAAAGAAGTACTCTAGAGGGAAAGGTAAGTATAAAGGTAAAACTCCTTTAATCTGTTTTTCATGTGAAGAAATTGGACATATTGCAGCTAGGTGCCCAAACAAGCAAGTCAAGGAAGAAAAGAGAAGTCACAAGTACTATGGCAAAAAGAATTTCAAATCATACAAGGATAAAGGTAAGAAATCATGTTTTATGGCTAAAGATTCTGATGATAGTGAAGAAGAAATTGTCTTTATTGCTATAAAAGATGAATCTGATGATGATGAAGATAAGATAGCACTTATTTCTCATGTAAGCAAAGATGATATTTGGATAATAGACAGCGGATGTTCACACCACATGACTGGTGATAAGACAAAATTTGAATATCTAGAAGACTGTGACAATGGTAATGTAAGATTTGGAAACAATGAACCTTGTTGTATAAAAGGAAAAGGAAGAATCTCATTAACCAAAGAACTCATATGTGATAATGCTTACTGGGTTGAAGGACTAAAACATAATCTTCTAAGTGTAGCACAGCTAATCAACACTGGTTTCAAGGTTGAATTCATGAATGGTCAAGCAAGACTGCTGGATGGAAAAGGAAAACTCATTGGATGAGGCAAACAAACAAAAGGTAACTTATTTTATCTTGATCTCAATGAATATTCATGCCTTATTGCTCAAATAGAAGAAAGTTGGCTATGGCACAAAAGGTTATGTCATGTAAATTTTGATAACATGATAAAAATAAGCAAATTCAAGAAGGTTAGAGGCATTCCTACCTTGAAGAAACCTGACACTGGTCTATGTAAGAATTGTCAGATTGGCAAAATGAGTAAAACTAGTTTCAAAAGTAAGAACTATCAGTCTAAAGAAATTTTTGAAATTGTGCACACTGATTTATGTGGACCTATTGGAATACAAAGCTATACTGGAGATAAATTCTTTATTCTTTTCGTTGATGACTATTCTAGAATGATGACTGTTATGTATTTAAGAGAAAAATCAGAGGCATTTGAAAAATTCAAATGGTACTTAGCAAGAGTAGAAAAAGAAACGGGGAAAAGATTGAAATGCTTAAGATCAGACAGAGGTGGTGAATTCATCTCCCATGATTTTAACAACTTCTGCATTGAAAGAGGAATCAAAAGACAGGTATCAGCTCCTAGAACTCCTGAGCAGAATGGAATAGCAGAAAGAAGAAACAGATCTATTATGGATTGTGCAAGGACTCTAATGATAGAAAAGAACATTGCTATAAAACTACTGGAAGGAAGCTATCAGCACTGCAGTTCATACCCTGAACCGAGTACAACTGAAGAAAGACACATTCAAAACTCCTTATGAATTATGGTATGGCTATAAACCTAATGTAAGTTACATGAAAATATTTGGTAGCAAGTGTTATATCTTAAAGGAATCCAGAAGAAATAAATTTGATGTGAAGAGTGATGAAGGAATATTCCTAGGATATTCTAGCAAAAGCAAGGCATACAAATGTCTGAACTTATCTACTCACAAAGTCATAGAAAGTATACATGTGAAATTTGATGAGTTTGCAGAAAAGACTGAGGAAGAAAGCAAAAGGGAACCTGAGAACTACAGAAGATTCGTTTACATTGAACCTGAAACATTGACAGACACAACTATCAATAAGGAAGCTATATCTACCGAGCCAAGCACAGTTACCGAGTCACAGACCGAGTCACAGGAAGAAGTTCAAACCGAGTCACAGGAAGAAATTCAGACCGAGTCTCAGCCTGAAGTTACCGAGCAAATATCTACCGAGTCCGAGCAACCTGAAGAAGAGATCCTAGAAGACAACAGCATGAATCATTCAAAAGGCAAGGAACCTATACTAGCCAAATATGTCAGAAGACATCATACACCAGATCAAATCATTGGAAACAAATCAGATGGTACTATGACAAGAAGCAAGCTAAAAGGTACATGTCTACTTACTGATTTTGAACCTAGAAATATCAAAGATGCATTAGAGAATGAAAGTTGGATTAAAGCAATGAATGAAGAATTAGAACAAATACAAAAGAACAAAACTTGGACTCTTGTACCTAGACCTAAAGATAAGAATGTAATTGGAACAAAATGGGTATTTAGAAATAAACTGAATGAAGATGGTCAAGTATCTAGAAACAAGGCTAGACTGGTATGTAAAGGTTACTCTCAAGAAGAAGGTATAGATTATGGAGAAACTTTTGCTCCTGTTGCAAGATTAGAAGGTGTAAGAACTCTACTTGCTTATGCAGCACACAAAGGATTTAAGGTATATCAGATGGACATAAAATCTGCATTTCTCAATGGAATTCTTGATGAAGAAGTCTACATTGAACAACCTGAAGGTTTTGTTGATCCAGACAAAAGGGACATGGTCTGCAGATTACACAAAGCATTATATGGCTTAAAACAAGCTCCTAGAGCATGGTATGAAAGACTCCATAACTATTTAATCCAGATTAATTTCAAAAGAGCTAATGATAACAACAATCTGTATATCAAAGAAGGACCGAATAAAAAAATTGTACTGGCAGAAATATTTGTGGATGATACTATATTTACAGGGAATGAGGATCAGTGCAAAGAATTTTCAGAACAAATGAACAGAGAATTTGAAATGTCTATATTTGGTTTAATAAAATTCTTTGTTGGTCTTCAAATTCAGCAAAGCAAAAATGGTATATACATTACTCAATCAAAATACATCAAGGAGATACTTAAGAAGTTTGGAATGGAAGATTCAAAACCAGTTGGTACACCCATGTGTACTGGACTGAAACTTACCAAAAATGATGATTCAAAAGAAGTTGATCAGACCCTATACCGATCTATGATTGGAAAATTGCAGTATGTAGTACATACTAGACTTGATATTGCCTTAGCAGTCGGTATAGTAGCTAGATTCTCAGCTAAACCTAAGGAAAATCACATGATGGCAATCAAAAGAATCTTAAGATACTTAAGAGGAACTGAAGAATATGGTTTGTGGTATAAATTTGGAGGCAATCTAGACTTGAAAGTGTTTACTGATGCTGATTGGGCAGGAAACATTGATGACAGAAAAAGCACAAGTGGTGGAGCATTTTTTCTTGGAAAAAGACTGGTATCCTGGACTAGTAAAAAGCAGAATTGCACATCTCAATCCACAGCCGAAGCAGAATATGTTGCTGCTGCAATAAACTGTTCAAATATTGTTTGGTTTAAACAGCTATTAGAAGGTATGAAGGTCGAAATCAAAGAACCAGTTGTTATATTTTGTGACAATACCAGTGCAATAAACATTTCTAAGAATCCAGTGATGCATTCCAAAACCAAGCACATTGCCATTAAATATCACTTTGTCAGAGAATTGGTGCAGGACAAGGAAATCAGATTAGAATATATTCATACAAAAGAACAGATTGCAGATATTTTTACCAAACCATTACCTAAGGATGCATTTATGTATCTAAGAGGTAAGTTAGGGGTCATTCCCCTATCCGAGGCTCACTAAATACATTTTTAGTGATGCATCAACCAGAACATGATTGAAAATCAACTTGTTGATGCAGCATATTAAAGGAATCATTGCATATGAATCAGTACTTGAGGTACATTAATTTTCACCGGTAATATGTGAATTATCTTTGGCATATGTTGTCAAAGAGGGAGTGTTTGCTATGTCTTTACTATTGCTTTCAAGAAATTTTCAAATAGTCAGAAGGAATAGTCAGAAGGAGAAATTTTCAGGATACAGGAAGTTTGCTGACAGAGGGAGATTTGAATCTAAACCGAACTAACTCTTTCAAATTTCTTATGATATGACATAT
>BSBK01006342.1:1220000-1257500 GCA_027943335.1 Chamaecyparis obtusa | reverse complement strand
TTGGAACTTTTGTAAAACATGATTTGATTCCTTTGGAACAATTAGACAGATCTGTTCGTGTCTGTGTTTTGCTAGATTCATCTAAGCCATTCCCTCAAGGTATTAATTTGCACTCAAAATGGGGGTCTTGGTATCATATTTTTGCTCTTCAAGATGATAAGACAATAAATCAATTTGTTAATGTGTTGGGTCATTTTACAAATCAATGTACAGATCCTAACTGTTCAAAATTGGTTGTTTGTGATGATCACACTTCTTTCCCAGAAAAATGCTTAATTGGTATTAAGAAGTCTGCTCTTTATAATTCCGATATCAATACCAATGTTTCAAATGATATCCTACTTTCGGAATTCACTATAGGATTAGGGAAGGATATATCTCCTTCTCAACCTGTTACTAAGATTGTTGAAAACCCACAAGGATCACAATAGATCTTGCCTCTCACAAACTTCAAGTCTGTGTCTCATATTGATATTAGCTATTTTGTTGGCATGCTAAAATATTTTCTCCCAATAGTCACATCTATTCTTAATATTGTAGATTTTACCAAAAATAAGACTTCTTCTAAAAGTCATAACAAGTCTGTTTCTATTTATAAATATATAGATTCATCCATGATGGAAAATATCACTAAAAAATTAATGTTCTCATCAGAACCTATTAAACTTCAGAAATTAACTATGGATCATGTTGATATCCTGACCACAGAAATTATATCTGCTGTTGTTGATAACACTCATCTTTTTTCATATTATCCAACATGTCATGATGAATCTATCAAGAAACTTGATGATAAGGCAAACCAAGATGTATTTCATGTTCAGAATGATAACTTCAAACCTGCATGTGGGGATGTTCTTAACTTACAGGATTGTTCTAATAATTTTGTTAATCAAAATGAAGATTTTGTAAATTCAAAAAATCCTGATACTACTTCTTCCTTCATATTGGAAGAACTTAATTCTGATAAAATGGAGGAACCTATTTTATCTATGGAAACTTCTTTATCCCCACCAAAATTGAATATTGTCCAAACTTGTTTGTCTCTTAAGGTAACTAACCAAACACCAAAGAAAAGAGGTAAGAAAATCAAAATTGATTAAAGCATTGGAGGAAATAGAGAGTGGCGTCCAATCTACTCTGGACAAGACTTTTTCTTTTTCTAAAAGATGTTCGACAAGGAGAACTAGGTGTTCTCCTTGTCCTTAATGAAGATTATGTCATGGAATGTCAGGGTATTAATGCCCCTGACAAGAGAAAAAGAATTAAGCAAAGGCTTAATTCATCTCAAATTAATATTGCTTTGATTCAGGAAACTAAGTTATCCATTGAAACCTTTAATGATTCTGTTAAGAAATGGAATATGTGGGAATCCTCTTCAGTTGCAGCAGCTGGAGCTTCAGGGGGTTTGGTGGCTTTATGGAACCCTAAAATAGTTCTTGTTTCCCCTCTTCAATCTGATTTTAATTGGTAGTTATTAAGTGTTAGACATTTTTCCTTATCCTTCTTTATAATCAATGTTTATGGTCCCACAACTACTTCTACAAAATTTCATCTTTGGCAGTCTTTAACTAATATTCTTCAACAATTCCCTTCTTCTAAATTCATCCTTGCTGGAGATTTTAATGCCACACTGGATCCTAGAGATTAAAAAGGGGGAATTCCTACCTCGAGTAAAGTGGTCTTTGATTTCAAGAATTTTCTTTTGGATAATGATTTACATGATATCACCTCGTCAAATGGACAATTTACATGGACAAATTGTAGAACGGGTTTTCTTTAGATTGCAGTTAGATTGGATAGATTTCTGATGTCTCACATTTGGAGATTAGAAAATTTTAGTTTATCTTCAAAGATCCTTCCATTTTCAGATTCTGATCATTTTCCGATTCAACTTTATATTCAATCTCCTAATACGTTGATGGTCTTTACTAGAAAGACCTCTTTTAAGTTTGAAGTGGTTTGGTTTAGACATCCTTTATTTCACTCGCTGGTAAAGCAATGGTGGGCATCAGCTCCTCTTGAAAATGGAACCAAGATGTTCCAATTTTTTAAGAAGCTTCAATATGTTAAGAATCTCATCAAGGCTTGGAATATTAATGTCTTTAAAAACATTTTTGAAGAAAAGCATAGGGTAGAAAGAGAGCTTTCTGAAATAAATCAATACATCATTACTAATGGGTTGGATCCGAAATCTTTTGATGTTCAAAAATCCCTTCAAGAGGAATGGGCTGAATTGTGTGCTAGAGAGGAAGAATACTGGAGACAAAAATCTCGAGAATTATGGCTACAATCTGGGGATCAAAATACTAAGTTCTTTCATGCTTCAGCTAAACATAAAAAGGTGGCGAAGACAATTTTTTCAATTAAAGATGATCAGGGTAATGTTATTTCTGATAGAAATCAGATAGAACAACAAGGAGTTAAATTATTTTCGGATCTATTAGCTCCTCCTGTGCCCTCTGCTTCCAATTTGGATTTAGGTATTATGAATGATATCCTCCAGCATATTCCTCCCATTATAACTTCAAAAGAGAATTTGATTCTAATGGCACCTTTTACCTTAATAGAAGTAAGGAATGTAGTGTTTTCTATCTCTAGATAAGGCTCCTAGTCCGAATGGATTTCTTGGTCTTTTTTATCAGAAATTATGGGATGTTATAGAAAATGATTTGCTTGAAGTCTTAGAAGAATCTAGGAAGAATACTTCTATGTTGAGAAGTTTTAATGCTACTAATATAGTGCTCATTCCAAAAATCGATGATCCTCAGACCTTTGCAGAGTTTCGGCCCATTTCTCTTTGCAATACCATTTATAAAATTATAACTAAGGCAATCTATCTCCGGCTTCAACATATTATCCCTAAAATTATTTCTCATGAAAAAGGAGGCTTTGTTCCTGGTAGAGACACAACGAATGGAGCAAATTTGGCCCATGAAACTATACATTCAATTAAGCTTCACTCTATTCTGAGTTTTGTTGTAAAATTAGACATGATGAAGGCATATGATAGAGTTAATTGGTCTTTCCTCCTCCAAGTTTTATTGAAGTTTGAATTTTCAAACAAATGGTGTAAGTGGGTTAAAGATTTCTTATTGGGTGCCTTTTTCTCTATATTAATTAATGGATCTCTAGTAGGTTTTTTCCCTTCTTCTCAGGGTATCAGACAAGGGGATCCATTATCCCCCTTTCTCTTCATTATTATGGTAGAAGCCTTGAGTAGAACTATTAATGCCTATCATGCTTCTAGTCTTTGGCAAGGTATTCAAATTCCTAGCACATCCATTGCAATTACTCATTCACTATTTGCTGATGACACTTTATTTTTTGGAAAAGCATCTGTTACAGAGGCTTCCCAAATTAAGAAAATATTGGATACTTATTGTGATGTTTCTGGCCAAAAATTTAATTCTCATAAATCAAAAACATTCATATTTAATGTAAAGTAGCCTTTAGCGCAAAGACTTATTGACATTCTTGGTTTTCCGGTTGAGGAACTCCCATCTTATTTAGGAGTCCCCTTTTTTATGGGGTCTAATAAGCCGATGTATTGGCAATCAATAATTAATCATATCAAATCAAGAGTTTTAGCTTGGAAGGCTAAGTGGCTTTCATTATCAGGAAGGATTCTTCTTATCAAAACCGTGTTGTCAGCTATCCCAAATTATTATTTTTCAGTCCTCCAGGCTCCTAAAGTGGTAATTAATCAGATAAATAAATTGATTCAGGATTTTCTCTAGACAGCTAATATGACAGGTGAAAAGAAGATTCCCCTTATCTCTTTAGCAGAGATGTCTTCTTCTCTTTCCTTAGGTGGTGCGGGTCTTCATGATTTGAATTCCTAGAATTTAGCATTTAGAGGAAAACTGGTTTGGAAGATGTTCTCTCAACCTAATCTCAAATGACGTCAGTTAATGTAGGAAAAATATCTGGATAATCTAGATTCTTTCTGTCCTTGATCCTCCAAAAGGTTTGGCCATTTGGAATTTTATGATGAAAGCTAGGCATGTTATCACCTCTGCTATTTCTTGGGAGGTTAATAATGGTGAATCAATAAACTTTTGGCTAGATTCATGGAATGGTCTGCCTCCCCTCAATACCATTCCACTTTTTGCAAATGTTTGGGGAACTATCTCTTCTTTATGGGGCTTTAATTTTCTATCTTATGTATCTATGGTTTCCATTCATTCAGGGCTAGTCCATTGGGTAGATTTCTCTTGTTTTCCTATCTCTCCTCAAGATGCATCTAATGTGAATAGCTTCTTTACTTCTCAGCTTGTGTTTTTATCAAAAGCCCCATATCACCTTTTTTGGACTCCTTCAGCTGATGGTCATTATTCAGTCAAATTAGGATATAAGGCTATCCAAGATAATCAGAATAACAGACCAAGGCATAGAGCTTTCATGTTTTGCTTGCATAAATCAGTTTTACCTAAAGCTGGTTGTTTTTCTTGGCTTATCTTAAAAAAGCATGTCCTCACAGGTGATAGATTAGCTAGACTCATTATTATGAATAATTTCTTATGTGTTTTATGTAATCAGCAGCTAGAGTCTATTGATCATCTTTTTCTAAATTGTCCATTTTCACAAGAATGTTGGTCCTTTGTTTTAAACTTACTAGATTATTCTATAGCTCTTCCATCTACTGTCTGGGATTTACTACAGTCATGGCCCTATTTGTTTCCCAAATCTATGTTTGCTTCTCTTTGGATATGCTCCCCTTCCCATATACTTTGGCCTATTTGCTGGGAGAGAAATAAAAGGATCTTTCGCAATTCTTTTTCTGACATTCAGGAAGTTCTTAATAGACTTAGACATTCAATTATTGAAGTTACCAATGCCTATGTTAGAAAGTTCAATGGTCAAAGGGGTTTTACCTCTTGGGATAATTATATTATAAAAAAGTGGCATGGATTGGACTTTCCAGTTGTTCCTTTCCCCATCTCTATTAAAGATAAAACTAAGATTAGATCTATAATCAAGTCGACCCCTCCCCAAGTGGGATTCCTAAAACTAAATTTTGATGGTGCTTCTAGGGGGAATCCAGGTAAGTCAGGAATTGGTTTTGTTGTCAGAAATCATTTAGGACATGTTATTCATTTTGAGGCTTTTCCTATTCCTTCAGGCATGAATAATATGGCTAAAGCATATGCACTACTCTATGGTTTGATTGCTGCTAAGAAACTAGATGTTAAATGTCTTCATATTGAAGGTGATTCTTTTGTGGTTATTAATGCTTGCATTAAAAGAAATTCTTTCTCTCGGCACATTCATTATGTATTCTCAAGAATTTGGCCATTACTGGATTCATTTTCAGAATGTTATATAACTCACACCTTCAAAGAAGGCAACCATCTTGTTGACCTTCTTGCAAATTATGGTGTTGAGGATAACACCCTTTTTCACCCATCCCCCTCTATTTCTCCAACATCACATTCTTCTATTTTTCACCTAATAGATGAAGAAAAGATGTCATTTTAATCTTGTTTTGTTTGGAACAATGTGAGCAATATTGGAAGGTTATTACATTCTATTCCCTCCACCATAGACTGATATGATTTATTCATAAAACATAATATATTAGAATTTTATAAGGTTAAATCATTTGCTTAGGTAAAAACATATAAATAGCAACAAGCATGTCTATTGGAGCTTTTCATAACATAAACATTTCCTAGACACAATGTCTGTAGCAATTAGCTCTACTTAACAGTATGTGCTATGTTTCTGTATAGTAATGACAAAAGGATAACATGAACCGCACTGAACCAGTATTTGATATTACAAGATTTTCTATCATTCTGCTCATCTATTCATTGTTTAATACTAAGGGAATAAATGATATATTATGTTGTCAAGTCTACCCTCATATAACAAAATTGGTGTATCTTAGACTTTTGACCTGGTTTATCCCTCCTCGCTCCTTGCCATCCACCTCTGCAACACTTTCTTGGCACTTCCTGTGGCACCGCTCCTCTCTATTCCCCTGCATCCTTATCCAATATTTCCCTCTCTATGCCAAGCCAGGATTTTCCTCGATCAGCGAGATATGCTTCTTTGTTAAATCTATTTGGCTAGATTAAAAATGGCACTATCCCAACTATTATGGCCTCTTCTTCATCCTTGAACATCTCTGTATAATCGAATGCTCTTCTTGGGTGTGCCCATTCAAGAAGATGTTCTATGTCAACCAGCAGTGCCTTTTCAAACAGTGTCTCCATTACCCATTTAACTCGATCCTCTTGCATGCCAAGCTCTAGCCCCCAAGCCATAACCATAGCGGCTATGTCATCTTCCAGCTTCCACCTTCGAAGATTGTTCTGAAACAGGGGTTCGAGGATATCCTCAACTACTGAAATGATTCTTTCAACAGGTATTTGTATCATTTTCTACAACCTGATCTTCTCCACAGGCCCATATAAGCCCTTTTGCTATTTTTTGGTGTGAAAGGTGAAATTTGGCTTCATGACAAGAAGATCAAATTGGCAAATTTTAACAGACTAGTGGATAACAATGCCAAAGATAGTTATGTTTAAAATCCCCCTTTCTCTTGGGTCTTATATGACAATGTTGTATCTTCACCGCAGAAAAACTTGCATAATTAATCTTTTCTCCGTCATGATGATTCTGCAAGTTTTTTGTTGGCGCGGGTATTTCAAATTATCACATGCCTTTTACTCATTTTTCAGCTCCTTTAATTTTTGTAAAGGACTCTTTGCACATGCTAACTGGTTTCATTCTTTATTTCGCACGATTGTATACTATCATTGCATCATTCTACTTGCATTGAAGTTTGTCCTTCAAAATAATGATACTGGAGATGGTCGTAATCTTTCTATGATCCTGCATTAATTTTAGATATCATTTTCCTATATGATGATATTTTCATTTGATGAGAATTTAATATGTCATTGAAACTCTACTTTCTATTTTTATAAGCTTTTAATATGATTGGATATGTTGATGAATTCGGATCTTTTAATCTTTTTTTTGACTTCCAAATCGAAGATACGATCTTTGATGAAATTATTATTCCTATTCCTAATGATCATTTGTTGGATCATTGTCATGGTGAGATTGGCTCATAATTTTCATTTGCTGATCATTTAAAGGATTCCCTGGTCCAATTCCCTTAGATTTTCTTCTTATCAGTAGAAGTATGTGTTTGCGGTTTTTTGTTTTCCTTTGCCCCCTTCTTTTTGTAGGAGCTCTTATGTGCATGGATGGCTGGCTACTAGACATTTTTTAGACATGATATTCTGAAGATCTACCTTTATTAGATCTGGCTCTGAGGATTATTTTCTTCATATAAATGCTTGTTGCACTAATAGTATTTTCTTCCCATATTGTATGTATTTCAAAGCATGTAATGTAATTTATTTAGTATTAGGTTGGGGTGGGACTAAACAGAATGTATCCAAATTGTTCTATCTAGGCATCTGTTCTTTATTAAATTCATATGGATCCCTTTCTTTGTAAATGGTCACACTTTGATCATCAGGGATTTGGGTTAGAATTCATGATATGATCATAGCTGAGCTTTTTTGGTCTCTTTTGTAATGTTGTGGGTAATCAATGGAGTTTTCTTTACTGGTTCTTTCTCTGGGAGCCCTTTGAACCAGATTAATATAAATAAAATATCAAATTTTGCCAAAAAAAAATTAAAAATAATAATTAAATATAATAATAAATAATAAATATAATTAAATATAATTAAATATAATTAAATATAATTAACATAGGTCAATAAAATATAATAAATTTATCAAAATAGACTAATCATAAATTAATTTAAAAAATAAAAAATAAAAAAATCGGTGTCATATTCCAACTCCAATTTGAAATGAACAACCAAATGAAGAAGATGGAGACCCAAACTCCAATTCTAATTCGAAGTGCAGAACCAAATAGAGAATATGGAGACCTGCATTCCAATCCCAATTCGAAAATGTTCAACCAAACAAAGAATGAGAATTTCATAAATTCCAATTCCTATTTTCAATTTGACAACCAAACGAAGAATGTGGATTTACAAATCCATCTTCCAGGGCAACCAAATAGTCCCAAAAAAGCATAACCGGGGTTCGCATAACTAGGCTATGGATAACCATGATTTGCATCATTTTCCAATTCCCCAACCAAACGGGCCCTAAGAGAAATGCAAACTGGAGCTGGCGATCATGATCATGATCTGATGGAGCAGCTGGAGATGGTTGATGCATTACAGTGCCTCAGAATAGACTGATATTTTGACGCTGAAATTAAACTCATTCTCGACTCTGCTTACTGGTTTCTAGTCATCACATTTTTCTTTCTAAGCTATGAATAGTTTAATTAACATTTTTCTGCATAGTTTTGAGATATTAAAAAGGAATAATTTTGTGAATGTGAATATTGCAGATGTTGGGACACAAGAGTGGGCATTAGATTAGGAAGTAAAAGTGGCAACAGTAACTTTAACTTGAATTTGAATGCTACAGCTTTAGGACTTAGACTACTAAGACTCTATCGCTATGATGTATCCCCAGGTATTAATTAACTAGTAATTGCATCTTGGTATTAATTAATAATGCAATGGTCTCCTTTTTATGTTTTAACATGCTTTTCCATCATCATTTCTTTGCATTCCCATGCTGTACTTAATTTTGAGCAGATGTGCTTGAGGGTTTCAAGGACAAAAATGGGCACTTCTTCTTCAATGATGACAATAGCAATAGCAATAGCAATAACAATAGTAATATTAATATTAGAGAAGAATGTGGGGTGGGAGGCATGCTCAACCTTTTGAAAGCTTCGAGCGTGGCATTCCTTGGAGAGATGATTATGGATGAGGCTAAAATCTTTACCTCTGGTTGCCTTCACAAAATATTACAAACATCTGGAGATACTACATATAACACAAGTTTTTTAAAAGAGGTAACTACTTTAGCTTTTCTCTTTCAATCCTTATTAAAACACTAGGCAGCCATTAAGCCAGAGATTAGAGATCCTAAAGTAATTTTCATCTCAATATTGTAGGTGGAGTACGCCCTTATATATGAATTTCCGCGGACTTGTACCAGATGGGAGGCATGAAACTTCATAGAAATTTATGAGCTAGATGATCGGAGGTACACGTGATGTTTCTTCAAGTGTCAAATATTGAAAATGTCTGAGTCTTATTATGCTGATGATAAAGTTTTTCTTCTTGTCTTCAGGTTGAAGGACGGGAAAATTTTAGAGCTGGCCAAGCTGGATTTTAATATATTGCAATTCACATACAAGATGGAGATGAAGAATCTCTCCAGGTATGTATGTATCTGTAAAATTAAAATGGATACATTCTAGTACATTAGTAATAATCTAGATACTTTCATACAATCTTTATAATTTTGTAAATATAATTATTATTTATTCTTACAAACATTTTTCGTATAGTTCAATGAAGAAGGTGTACAAATGTCTTTAGCAATTTTCTTATTTTATTTTGCAATCTATTATAAAATATTTTTTTCTTAAGTAGTTAAAATTTTGTTTGTTTTATTTTTGTTTCTAATATTTTTAAGTTCATTCACTTATCTATCTCTTTAGATCTCCTCTTCAATTCCAATCAACTATCAAACATGCATCATAATTTTAATAGACTGTTATTTATATTATTATAAATTAACTTTTTATATTTTTGTATTTTTTGTTTTTTTTATCATAAATTGTGATTTGTATCATAGGTGGTGGGTCGATTCTGGCATCCCAAATTTTTTTGCAATGAGAGGCTGGTTAATTGAATATTTCTTTTGGGGGCTTAGTGCAATAGATGAAGTGGAGTTTTCTAGCACCAGAATTATTATTGCCAAAATTTCAAACATTGCCACACTTTTGGATGACCTTTTTGATGACTATGCAACATTTGAACAAGTCCAACTTATTAAGCAGGCCATTGTTCGAGGATGGGATGTCTCAATTGTGACAAATATGCCACAAAATTTCAAATTGTGTCTCGAATTTTTTTTCAAAATGGTGCATGAACTAACAAATGAAGCCACCAAAAGACAAGGACGTGACATGATGCCTTTTATTACAAAAGCAGTATGTATACTTCTTTGAACCCTTTTTAATATATTTATGAAAATAATAGCTAAAAGGTATAATTTGTCTAAGATAAAAATTTACAAAGCACAGTAGGATTATCAAATTGTAACTTGCCATTAGATCCACCTAATATATATATTACCTACAAAATCTCTTACAAAATACATTGATTTTATATAAATCAAACCTTATGAAACTAACGAATAAAACATGGATGAAGTGATGGATGATGGATATTTTTAGGAAAAGAAAAATCTTGTACAAGAGTAATGTTCAATGAATTCAAGCTCTCTTTTTAATTCAAACGGTTGATTAACATTTACATCAATAACTAAGAAAACAAAGAATGTTGTATTATATTGTGCTACTCTATTATGTCCATCCTATGGGAAAAATCATAATATTTCTTAAATATTTATGTTAAGTTGTTTGTTTTAAAATATTTTTTGTCTTTTAAGAGTTTTATACTTAGTGTTGTAACATATTATTATTGATTATGCCTACATCAAAACCATTCATTAGACACTAATGAGAGACACCTTAATATTACTTTTGATAGAGAAAAAATACAAGAAAAAATATTTTGATCTCGTTTCTAAACTAAATAGAATATATAAATCAGGGAATGCATTCATGAAAGAAAATGCTAACTAAACTTCATTTATTTTTGTTTAGTGGGAATATTATATTGAGGCTAGCCTTGAGCAAGAGTGATGGAAATGTAAGAAATGATAAGGAAGAGAAAAAAAGATCTTGTTTAATCTAATGAGCAAAGTGTGAGGAAATGCATACCATGAAATAACCAAGTCTAGAAGCATTCACCATACAATATGAGACAATGTTTTTGAAGGGGGAAAAGCGTAAAAAAAACCCCCGTGATATTATTATGAATGGGCCAAAAAGCCTAAGAGAGAGAGAGAAAGAAAATGAGAGCAAAATGCTCATACAATGCTTCAAGAGAAGGAGAATGAGAAACTAAGTGTTGCAAGTGAATATGCAAGAATAAGAAAAGAGGCATCTCTTATGTAGAGATGAGAAGAAAGAAGTTGAATGTAACTCCCATGTGCATGTGAGCCACATTCATAATGTGTGTGCCACTTGTGCTATTTCCTCTTAAGGAGGAATCTAAGAATAAAAGAAAATACAAATAAATATTATGTCCTCACACATGGAAAAGAGGACAAGTGTTCATGTAGGGATTCTATAGGAATCTCCTACTTACATAATAAATAAACTAAACTACCTTGGTTTATAATATATTTCACCAAGGAAAGATTACATATTATAACATCCCCCTTTAATCTTGACTTGGGGAAATGAGCTTGATGGGTATGAGACCCAAATTATTCTAGTAATCTGCAACATGTTCTTGAAAGGGATCATGGTTGTGAGGCACTTTCTTTGGTAAAACTGATCTTCTTATGTAGCATGGTGAGTGAGAAAAATATGAATGCTTCAAAGATGTGGATTCACATTGCTGTTGGTCCAAATTGTCAAAAGGAGTGTCTTCATAATCTGCAACATTATAACCTGAATCTACAAAACAACAAGTACATCTAGTGGATTGGCCACCTAGATTTGAACTAGTAAAGGTATAACTTGGATAAGAACAATAACTTTCATAATTTAATAGAGATTTTGTATCAATATCAAAGGTATTATAACTAGAATAGGAGTCAAAGGTATCAAAACCAGAATTTGAATGATAACCAGAATTTAAATTGTAACTAGAATTTGAATCAAACATATTGGAACCAGAATTTGAATCAAAGGTATTAGAACCAGAATTTGAATTATAACTAGAATTTGACTTAAAGTCATCATAAGTAGAATCATCAGTCATGGTAAAAATAGAACTTGAATCAGCATCAAAAGTACTATAAGGATCATTTGAAACATCAGAATTATTTGCAACATCAAAAACATAATTTGAAACATCGGAATCATCTTTCATAATATTATCAACATTTTCCTTACAATCAAAAGCATAATTTAAATCTTCAAAATCAAAATAATAGAAATTATTTTTACAATTAAAACTACTCTGAATATCATGATTTGTTTCATCAAACTTTTCAAAAAGATTAGGATGCATATTTTCTACACAAACAGTAGGATTAGGAAAAGGAATAATGGATAGGTCATGAGAAGCAGTTTTATGAAAGGAAGGTAAGGTCACATCTAGGAAAGTGTATATGATGTCATTTTCTTGATCAAGTATTTCATCAAAGGATACATAGGGAGCATTATAAGTATAAGGAATAAGATCTTGCGGAGAATAAGGTTCAATAAAATCAAAGACAGCTTTATGAGATGCACCAGTATTAATAAGAGGTTTAACAGGATTAAAACAAACAGTAAAAGCATGACGAGTTTGAGGTCCATTTGATTTTTCAAAGGAATTGTTCTGATTAGGGGATTGATTCCTTTGTTTCTTAAAATAGTTTTGAGTTATGTGGCCATCCTTACCACAGTAAGTGCAATGTGGTCTCTTGTTCAAGTTATTAGATTGATTATTGTTAATAGTGTTGGAAGGCCTAGAGTTGTAATTATTATTATATTGTTGTCTAAAATTATTGTTGGTGGACTGTTGATTGTTTTGATTATTGTGATTATTATTGTTAGATCTATTGTAAGTTTTAGAGACATAAGCAAGCTCATTAACTTTAAGTATGCCAAACTGAATTAATTTTGCCTCCTCTTGCCTTAACATAGTTTGAAAAATGGAATAAGTGAGTTGATTAACTAAAGATGGAATAGCTAACTGAGAGTAAATGTTTGTAATGAATTGCTGAAACTGACGTGGTAAACATTTCCTAATTATGATGTGAATAATGCGAACATTAGATAATGTAACTTTAAGACCAGAAAGCAAAGAACGGATGGAATCAAATTTCAACAAGAAGTCATCGACATAATTGAAATCATAATATCTAAGGTCTTCTAACTGATCTTGAAGTTGAATCTTTCTAGTTTCATTTGCACTATCATAAGTATTCTTAAGGATACTCCAAGCCTCATGGGCTTCATCACAAGTAGAGATTAAAACATACAATTCAGGATTTAATGATATACCAATCAACCCTAATGCTTCCTCATTTTTAGCTTTCCAGGTATCCTAGTCAGCTTGAGAGGCAGTAGAGGCTGGTTTGAGTGTGGCATTAGTGACAATATCATAAAGATGTCTAAAACAAAAAATAAAAGTCATATGAATAGCCCAAGCATGATAATTGGAACTTGTCAATTTGATTTATGGCATCAAAGTTGACATGATTACAAAAAAAAGAAAGACGTACACACTAGGTGCAGAAGGAGTTGTATCAGCACCCTAGAAGACAGATGAATATGCAATAGATCAAGGATCTAGTACATATACACCTGAAACCTAAGAGATGGATAAAACCCACTCTGGACTCAGCATGCAAAATAGAAATCTTAAAAAAATTGAGCACCCTAGAATGCAGATTCTAACATGCAAAGTACTTGCATGCAAAATTTGAGATGGGTGATTAGAAACTAAAAAAAATTGAATTAAATAATTGATTAAACCTGATGACAAAAAAATGTATTAACTTAACATGCAAGGTGAGTTAATCTAAAGTTATGAATAAAATAGATTAATAAATTAACTAGATTAGTGTAGAATGATTAAACAAGCAAGGTAATTAACCTGAATGTGAATGTTTAGGATTAATCAAAATATAGATAAAATGAGATACTTTAAACCAGATTGTTAAGATTATTTGATTAAATAAGTAGATTTGAAAAAAAGGAGTGAAATGGTTAACCCCTGCAAGAAAAATGGTTAAATGACAACAGTTGAACCCTTGCACATAATTATGAGATCAAAAAACCTGCAACAAATGTTAAAAGATGAGCAAAAACCTGCATGCAACAATGAGTTAGAGGAAAAAAAAATGGAAAAGAAAGATATATAAAGATTTAGATCTACAATTAAGCCCGCAAATGATCCTGCAAAAAAGTGTTAGAAGGAAAACCTACACAAAAAAGGGTTAAAATATGAATAATGAGGTGAGCACCTACAAAATAGATATAAGAAAAATACCCTGCATGCAAGATTAGACAACAATCTAAAAAAACACAAAGATAAGGACTAGATTTACAATGGAAACTCAAATGGTCCTGCACAACATAGGTTAGAAAAAAAATGCATGCAAAAGATGAAGGTTAAAAAAACTTAATAAATCCCAATCTAAAAAACTACACACAAAAAGAAAACCAAAATATAAATAAATAAATGAGAATAACCTTAAACTATAGGCTTAAAAAATAAAACAATATATAAAAACTCTTAACAAATTAAATATCCTAAAAAGAGTAAACAAAAAACTATAATAAAAGTGGGAAGAAAAAACTAAATCAAAAAATAATAGAAATGTACCTGCATGTGCATTAACCGAGTAGGGAGGACGAGCCGGATCCAGACCTACAAAAAGGATGAAGTAATAGAGGTATGAAGAACGTGAGCGTGCACGTGAAGAGGCTGAAGAAAAAAGGTGGAACACACATATCGAGGTGGAGGGCGGTGATGAGAAAGTGGGGGTCAAACCACATGCAAGCCGAAACAAAGTGAATGAGGCGTATAATGTTAAGTTGCGAGCACCTTTGGATATGTGTGCAGAGAGAGAGAAAGGGTGAGAGCACATGGGATAAGGTGGTAAGTGCACAGAGGAAAATACGCTGCTAAAAAAGTGATTAGGGTTATATTAAGAAACAAAACAAAAAAGATTGTACTAAGGAAAGAGCAAGGTGTGCTTAGATGCAATGAATAGAGTATGCGCTTTTGGATGAAGTGGAGCGCATAATGTATTTGGGCGCAATGAAAAAGGCAAGTGATAGGATTGAAGTTGAAGTGGTTTAGGGAAGCGGTGGTAAGAAAGCGCTAGGGCTAGGCGAAGAAATAGGGCTTGGGGATGGGTAGCTAAGGATTAGGGTGGGAAGCGGTTGGGGTGAGATAGGTTAGGGGTTGTGGTTGGGTTAGGTGTAGATTAGGTTTAAAATTTAAATTTGAAATACCGATAGGAATGGGAGGAAAATAATATAGAAAATGTTTTTTTTTTAATTATATTTATTTAAAATTTGAATGAATAATTTTTTTAAAAACAAATGAAATTTTATCATGAAATATATATATGTATTTTTACAAAGCTATTGTAAAATAATTAAAAAATAATTTTTTTATATAGAAATTTTACACAACAATATGCAATAAAAGGATTTTTTTTTTCAATAATCAACTAAAATAAATAGAACTATAAGGAGGGGAAATTTTTTTTCTCAAATCCTTGAAGGACAACCTGCAACATGAATAGTTAGAAACCAAATGCTCTCTCAACGTCTCCAAATGGAGTGCTTCAAGGAATGGTAGCTCCTCCACCTATACACTCAAACAAAGATTAAACCAACCTGCTCTGATACCATGTAAGAAATGATAAGGAAGAGCAAAAAAGATCTTGTTTAATCTAATGAGCAAAGTGTGAGGAAATGCATACCATGAAATAACCAAGTCTAGAAGCATTCACCATACAATATGAGACAATGTTTTTGAAGGGGGAAAAGCGTAAAAAAAACCCCCGTGATATTATTATGAATGGGCCAAAAAGCCTAAGAGAGAGAGAGAAATAAAATGAGAGTAAAATGCTCATACGGTGCTTCAAGAGAATGAGAATGAGAAACTAAGTGTTGCAAGTGAATATGCAAGAATAAGAAAAGAGGCATCTCTTATGTAGAGATGAGAAGAAAGAAGTTGAATGTAACTCCCATGTGCATGTGAGCCACATTCATAATGTGTGTGCCACTTGTGCTATTTCCTCTTAAGGAGGAATCTAAGAATAAAAGAAAATACAAATAAATATTATGTCCTCACACATGGAAAAGAGGACAAGTGTTCATGTAGGGATTCTATAGGAATCTCCTACTTACATAATAAATTAACTAAACTACCTTGGTTTATGAATTCAAGCTCTCTTTTTAATTCAAACGGTTGATTAACATTTACATCAATAACTAAGAAAACAAAGAATGTTGTATTATATTGTGCTACTCTATTATGTCCATCCTATGGGAAAAATCATAATATTTCTTAAATATTTATGTTAAGTTGTTTGTTTTAAAATATTTTTTGTCTTTTAAGAGTTTTATACTTAGTGTTGTAACATATTATTATTGATTATGCCTACATCAAAACCATTCATTAGACACTAATGAGAGACACCTTAATATTACTTTTGATAGAGAAAAAATACAAGAAAAAATATTTTGATCTCGTTTCTAAACTAAATAGAATATATAAATCAGGGAATGCATTCATGAAAGAAAATGCTAACTAAACTTCATTTATTTTTGTTTAGTGGGAATATTATATTGAGGCTAGCCTTGACCAATAGTGATGGAAAGCAAGTAGATATGTTCCTACCTATAACGAGTACATGAAAACCGCTAAACCAAATATAGCCATTGGACCAATAGTATTACATTTTATCCTATTAGTAGGACCTATTTTAAGTGATGAATTTATCTAGAAGACATTCCTTAACAAATCCAGATTTTATGAGCTCATGTGGATGTGTATATGATTAATTGATGACACACGAGATGTTTAGGTTTGATTGATGCTATTTTGATATATACACTAAATATAGAAACATTTTTTTACATTTTTAATATTAACAAAATTCTAATGTTGTTGAAGGATGAAAAGCACCATGGAGAGATTGCAACTGCCATTTCCTCTTATATAAGGGACCATCCTGAATGTTCAGAAGAAGAGGCACTAAAACACATCACCCATCTCATTGAAGAATTACTAAAAGAATTGAACTGGATATATTTGAATCCAAATAATTCTTTATTTAACTGGGAGGGATATGCTTTGACTTCAATAGAGGATTAGAGCTTCTTTACATACATGGAGATGGCTTAACCTATTCCGATAAGGAGGTCAAGGATCAAGTATTCAAAGTTTTAGTTGATCCAGTAGTGATATAAAAATAAAGAGCATTGAGATAAAATTTATACTTGGATTTACATTTCATAATTTAAGTGATAATACACAACAACTACATGGGCTATATTTTAGTTTTTTATTCACCCATCGTCCCGATGTAATTTGGACAAAGGAAAAACTCTAGCATCTAGACCATGATAACTTTAATATTTTGAGCTTAGTGGTGAATGTTGTGAACTTACTTCTTAATAAACACATAATATAATTATAAATAATTTAGAAGTTATAAATTTAATGGTTTCATTTTATTTATGAAATAGTTACATTGAGACTTATATGCTATGTTAATTAGAATAACTCGATACTAACATTGTTATAATTTATGTATAAGTATTGGATAATTATGAAGGTTGTCAGGATGCAACAAAATATAGAATTGGAAACCTATGCCAAGAACAAACCATGAACCTTATAACTTAGTTAGACTAATAGAGATAGAGTTCCCTAGATTGATTTTTTTTATCGTTATAAAAAGTTACCATTGACCTATCAAGAATTGTCTCACTCCAGTAAAATTATTTTATTTCAACTCATTTTCTTCCCCCTCTTGAAAAAATGCTTACCCTAAATTCACTATTTTGTTAGCAATAAATAAATAAATAACATCGATCAAATTAAACTCCAAGCCTTACCTTATGGGAATAAAGTAAGAATAAAATAAATAAATGAATAGAAAATAAATTAAATTAAATTAAAAATAATAATTTTATAATATTTATTATAAAGAAAAAGAAAAAGAAGTCAAATCCAATAGAATGTTGTGGATGGAGACAACATGAAATAAATGAGAAATGACACCATTCGGCCCTCCATTGAGAAGCATGGCTCATCTTCTCATGACATTTCATTCTTGATATGGGTTAGAGAAAACATGAAAACATTATGATAAACAAGATATTGTGACCCTTTGTTTAGAGATAGAGGAGCATTTGCAAGAAAAAATTGGGGAACTAAAAGGTGCTAAAGGGAACAAATCATGGATACGGGACATAATGTAGTGCCAAAAATGTCTAAAATTGCTTGCATACTTTCCTCTTCTTTTATATTCTATATTTTATTTTTAGTACCTCATTGGATTGTGCTATTATTAATTGTTGATTCTTTTCCAAATCATAGAGATTCTCCCTAATTCTATGCCTAGTTTTGTGGGTTAGTCTCCTAGAGACAATAATTATACAAGCTTTATCTCTATTTCTTTTAAAAAATTATAATTCTATGACCTTGATAAATGTTATTGCTAGAAATATATGTTTGGATGACTATTTTCATTGTTTTCAAACATTGTGAATTACAGAGGTGGACCAAAAGTATGCTACTTAGTGAAGTAAGTTTATTTATTTAGAATAGTGGAAGATATATATGTATCTTGTGATCATGTGAAAATTATGTTTAACAATGCTTCACTATTGTACTCTTATATTCAAAATCCTAGTCTAGATGTTTGTGGTTCGGTGAGAAGAAAATAATGGTTTTACAGTTGTGGTTAACAATGCTTTATTTGTGCTTTCCAGAAGGTTGCACTTTGCAAATCAGGGTTGAAGGTGTGTTGATAATTATGTAGATGGATTAAGGTTTTGTTATTCATGTTGGTATTCTCTAGCGATCTAAAAATTATTTCAAGTGATCTAAAACCTGTATCATCTAGTGTTGTGGTTATGTTTAATTGTTGTTCTGATCCAAAAATGTGTTGTGACGACTTCTAACATGGATTGTTGGAATGTTCTAGAAATTTTGACATGGTGTGTTGATATCACCAAGGTGTGTGGAGGTTCTGATATAGTTTTAAAATTAGGTGATTCAATGGTTAATGTGTTTCTACACGTTTCAGATGAAAAAGTTGTTTTGGTAATTATGGATCTAGCATTGGGCTATCTGTAGCGTGTTCATGGTGCCTCTCTCTTCTATAGTGGATCATACTTATTGATATAGGTCTGATTTATGTAGTTAATGATTATCACTTATCTAGATGGGTTTATGCTATATGTAACCTATAATTAATGATTATCTCTTATGTGGTTGGGTCCATTCTATGTTTTAGCTCGGATACTTCTGGCATGAGACCTTATTGCATTTTTTTGTTACCTTTTCTAACTTATAACTTAAATTGTAATATCTCTTTGATATGGATAACCTTGTTGTAATATCCAATTATATTTCTTGTATGTAAGTATAGTTTATTCTTTACAAAAATGCAAGGTGTTAAGTAAGTGGATAGTGTGAGAACCAGTGAAGATCTACAGTCAAGAGAGAAGAGTTCAGTGATAGTGGAAGAGAAGAAAAAGTAGTAACAATGTACTAATAAGGATGACAATATTGTGTAGGTCATTTTCATGATTAGTATAATCACTCTTCATCCTTGTAAATATTTGTATGCACCCTTTCCCTAAGACAAGGATTCTTGGGTGGACCATTTGTTGATCTGTAGATTGCTACTTAGGTAGTGAGATTCTGTTTGAATGTCTGAGACATTGAGATCCTATTTGTATTCACTGTTGTATTGGAAATGAGCCTCTAGTTGAAAGTTCAAAGAAGTGATCTCCTACCACATTTTGGAATCAAATTATATAGATCAGTCAATTTTTCTTTGTGGTAAAGCTCTCATGTGTTTTTCCAAGTTTGGGTGTTTATGTTTTGTCAGTTATTTTCATTGTTTCCTGTGATGACTATTGTAGGTAGTTAGTTTGATTTTTATTTATGTTGATTCACTTCCCCCTTAGTATCCAAAGTGTATTCAACAATTGGTATCAGATTCTAGTTCCTATTGAAGAAGATAAACATGTTGAGGAAAATTAAAAATGACACAAAACTTACACTTTTAGGATCTAATATTTGATGGCACTAATTTTCACTCTTGGAAGGATGTTGTGTATACAACATTATATCTTCTTATTAGCCCATTTGAATCAAATAAAATTATTCAAAGAAACCATATAAGCTATGGTATGGGAGATCACCTACTATGAGATATTTGAAAGCAAGTGCTACATTAGAAGAGATGAGGATGGATTGGGAAATTTCAATACAATATTTGATGATGGGATTTTCTTGGGTTATGTAATAGAAAATAAAGACTATTTGTGTTTCAATAAGAGGCTGAACAGGGTTGTTGAAAGTGAAAATGAATTTAATTATTATTTCTTATCTACATTGGTTCATGCTATATTTCACCTAGGATTAATGATTATCTCTTATGTGGTTGGGTCTATTCTATGTTTTAGTTGAGAAATTTTTCCTAAAGAGATTATTGCATTTTTGAGTAATCTTGGTTGACTTGTTACTCAACTTGAAATATCCATTTAACATGGCTAACCTTGTTGTAATCTCCAATGATCTATCTCTTTTATAAGTATAGCTTATTCTTTGGAAAAATACAAGGTGTGAAATAATAACTCAAGGGAGGATGGGGAGAGGGGCCAAAGGCACACCCTAACCAGATCCACCTTGTGGAGATCACATGCAGAAGCAACAACACATAAGTGAGAGGGAGAATGGAGACACAATTCATATATTAGCTTCAATTGATTCATACATGTTAGGCTGTAAGGCCTTCTTGGTTTAGGCCAGATATTACAATCAAGTCCAAAAGTCCTCCAACATGCGAGGATATGAAAATAACCTCTAATCTTCTAGCTTCTATCTTCCAACTTCTCCTATTGACTCCCTAAACTACCAAAGATTACATTATATACAAGAGGCTACCAAATAAGTCAACCTTCAAATCCACCATCAACGAAAGGAATGACTAGATCTAGGTCCACATGCTTGCCAATGATAGATACCATCATTAAATCCATGACCAAAATTAACTGCAAGAGTTGGCCTCAATAGGAAACTAAAATAAACAACATGGTAAGCAAGGATAACCGAGCGCCAGATAAGCATCGTCAAGCACCAAAGAGATGAATGGCCAACTTGGTCAAAAAAAGAAACCAAGCAACATCGAACCAACTTGGTCAAAGAAGGAACCCAACAACATAGGAAAACAAAAACATATTTTTGGTGACATAGGATTGTTAAGGACCCGAGATGCTCCTGCATCAAACACCTGGGGTTATTTGAAATGATTCTCCAAATTATGAAATAGGTATGATTTGAGCCGCATCCAACTTAGATTGTGAAATCCATGAACTATCTTCAATCGGTCTATTCTTTCACTTTACCTAATATTCCATATATTGTTTTCCTCTTGTACTTCAGCCAATTCTTTGCTCCAAAATCTTCTCAACTTCTTTTGTCTATTTCTTAGGATAATTATTTAGTACTATCATTTCTTCATCTGAATCATGATACTCATACAAATCAGTAATGTTGCATATAGGTGATATATCCATGTCGTCAGGTAACTCAACCTCATAAGAATTTCCACTATTAAATTTTTTCAAAATCTTGCAAGGTCCAAACTTCTTCATTTTCAGCTTCCCATATGTTCCAACAGGAAATCTTCCTTTCTTCAAATGAACCACGACTTCATCACTAACTACAAAATTCTTATGTCTTCTTGATCTATCAACTCCATCTTTGTATTTCTGATTAATTTTCTCTAGCTTGTGTTTCACATCTTCATGCAATGTCTTCATGTACTGAGCAAACTTTACTCCTTTAGCACTTCTCTTTCTTTCATCAACAATGTCCCTCAAATCTGATATACCTCTCGGTTGTATGGCCTTTACAATCTCAAAAGGTGCTTTTCTAGTACTCCTATTTACTACATTATTATATGCAAACTCTGCTTGTGCCAATACAGAATCCCAATTACTCGGTGTGTCTCCATATAAACATTTCAAAAGATTTCCCAAACTTCTATTTATAACTTCTATTTGTCCATCGGTCTGTGGGTGAAATGTAGAACTATATTTCAACTCGGTGCCAAACTTTCCCCAAAGGGTCTTCCAAAAGTATCCAACAAATTTATTGTCTTGAGGTCAGAGCTGATACTCCTCGATAATCCATGCAATATGACAATTTTACTAAAGAAAAGGTCTTCTATATGTACTACATCTGATGTCTTTCTACAAGGTATAAAAGGTGCAATTTTAGAAAATCTATGCACAACAACAAATATAGAATCATTACCTCTTACTATCTTTAGTAAGCCAAGAACAAAATCCATACTGATATCAATCCAAGGTTTCTCAGGAATAGAAATCGGTGTATACAATCCAGTATTCTGACTTACTCCTTTTGCAACTTGACAAATTCCACAACTTTTTACAAATTTCTAAACATCTTTATATAATTGTGGCCAAAATTATTTATCCTTAAGAAAATTCAATGTTTTATCAACACCAAAATGTTTGGCTAAACAACTACTATGTTTCTCTTTTATCAAATTAGTTATCAATGGTCCTCTTAGTATACACAAATGAATACCTTTAAACAACATACCTTCTTGAATGAATAATTCTTCTCATTTAGTACTTGGTTGATCTTGAATAGGTACCCTACACTTTCTCCACGGCTCAGAAAAATCAGGATCAAACTCATAAGAATCTCTCATGTCATCAAAGCCAAGAACTTCAATTTTCATCTCGGTCATCAAAGATCTTCTTCTACTTAATGCATCAGCAACTCGGTTAGTAACTCTACTCTTATGCTTTATCACAAATGTATAACTCTACAAATACTCAACCTATTTCATATGTCTCTGATTCAACTTATTCTGACTACCCAAATACTATAAAGCTTTATGATCAGTATACAACCCAAATTCACCCGGTATCAAATGTCTCCATTTATTCTTTTCTTGAACAATAGCATATACTCTTGATCATACATAGAGTATTTCCTTTTTGTATCATTCAACTTTTCACTAAAGAAAGCAACAAGTTTACCTTCTTGACTTAATACAGCTCCTATTGCACTTCCACTTGCATCACATTCCACTTGAAATACCATATTAAAATCAGACAATGCCAAAATAGGCAATTCAACAACCTTCTACTTCAGAGTCTCTAAACTTTTATCAGCTCCATGTGTCCACTTGAATTCTCTTTTATCTCCTCTCATAGTCTCAGTCATAGCATTACAAATTAAACTGAAATTCCTAATGAACTTTCAGTAAAAACTTGCCAAAGCATGAAATGATCTTACCTCACTAGCATTCTCAAGTGTAGGACAATTAAAAATAAACTCAACCTTTTCAGGATCCATCTTCAAACCATGAGCTGAAATCACAAATCCCAAATAGAAAATATCTTCTTTCATGAATGAACACTTTTCCCAATAATTTCTTCAAATCTTCATTCATTAACCTCATAAAAGTACTTGGTGCATTAGTTAAACCAAAAGGCATAACCAACCACTCATATAAACCTTCCTCTATCTTGAAAGCAGTCTTCCACTCATCACCTTCTCTAATTTTGATATGATGATACCCACTTTTCAAACCAATTTTGGTAAAATACTCTACTCTATTCAAACTGTCCATTATATCATCCATTCTCAATATAGGGAACCTATATTTCACTATTATTTTTTTAATTTCTCTACAATCAATACACATTCTCCATTCTCCATTCTTCTTAGGTGCTAATACAATAGGTACTACACAAGGAATCTAACTTTCCCTGATCAAACCTTTCTGCAACAATTCTTGAATCTGCCGGTTCAATTCCTGATTCTCGGTAGGTGTCAACCAATGTGGTGCCTTATTCGGTAAACTATCTCCAAGGATTAGATCCATGTAATGATCAATGCTTCTCTTTGGTGGAAAACCATCAGGTACATTATCAAAAATGATTTCACTATACTCGACGAGCAACTTATCAATCTCCTCAGGGACACTATCCTCTATTTTCTTACTCGGTTTGTTAGGGATCATAACAAAACATACATCATTCTTATTAAAATCCTTAACAAAATTTCTTCCTTCCACAAGAAAAATTTCACATATGTGAAAACATTACTAACATGTTCTTCAATCAATGGTAACAAAACTTGTCTTCTTCCATTAGCCCAAGTAGTATATTTCTGCAATCTCCCATCATATATAGCATATCTATCATATTGCCAAGGTCTACCCAACAAAATATGACAACAATCCTCAGATGCTAGATTCTCTGAGCTAGCACTGTTATTGATTACCTCTCAAACTTCATCAGACACTCTACATCTGGTCTTGAACAAACTTTTCCTTACCAGATCTTCCTTATTACTTTCACTCCAAAGTTATCTCCTTACCATCAAGTTCTTTTCCTTCTTAGGTTCATTCGGTGACTCTTCTTGCACTAAAGAATTTCTACTGTTACCGACCTTCTTACTTACATGTGTACACTCAAATGATCTATGTCCTTCTTGTCCATAATTGTAACAAGTTCCTCAGAAACCACCCCTGTTATAACCACCTCGATAGTTACTACCTCTGCCTCTAGATGAACTTTGACCTTTCCACTTGGTCTTTCCTTCATCCAAATTTATCTTTTCAGGTTCAGATCTACTATTTTCACCATAAGATCTATCCCTTCCCATAGGTAATCTACCACCTCTACCTCTTTGTCTTTGATCATGTCTTTTGTTTAATTTATCCTCAGCTTTCAATGCAAATTGATAAGCCTCTTCAATGTTCTCCAATTTGACCAAACTGATTTCATCTTGGATGGAAACTCTCAAACCATTCAAGTATCTAGAAATGATTTCCACATTATCTTCATCATGTCCAGATCTGATATCTAATCTATAGAATTTCTCAGTATATTCTTTTACCGAGCTATCTTTCTGCCTCAAGCTTTGCATTCGCCTAACTAGGTTAATCTGATAATCATAGCATAAGAACTTTTCTTTTAATTTATTCACCATTTTGTTCCATACCTTAATTTTGTCTTTGCCTTTCCTCTTTCTATCCAATTGCACATGTTCCCACCACAAGGATGCATGACTTTTCTTTGTGCTTGCAATTTTCACCTTCTTTTCCTTAGGTACATTTTCATACTAAAAGTACTTTTCCATCTCAGTGATCTTGTCCAAAAATTCATTAGAATCCAATTTCCCACTATACTCAGGAGGATTAAAGTGTGGTGTAGACTTTAGATTTGTTGAAGCCTTCAAAAATATTTCCTCACTGTGATCCATCACCGGTGCAGGTTATATATCACCTTGTTCTTCCTCAATTTCATCATCACTAACATCTTCAAGATGTCTTCCTCTTCTCTGGGTTGTTTCAACAACTTCTAATCTAGCAGCAAGTTGTCTCAACATGTCTACCAATCTTGGATTTGCATCTCACCTCCCATGAACCATCTTGAAACCCTCTACAATTGTAGGCCAAATTGCAATCATCTACCCCACAACAAATCAACTAGGGTTTTACAAGAAGGAACCCTCAAAACTAGATTCACAAACCTAGATCTAGATCTCACCTCACTTTGATACCACTTGATGCAAGGGTGGATGGGGAGAGGGGCCAAAGGCACACCCTAACCAGATCCACCTTGTAGAGATCATGTAATGTCCCCACTTGGAAACCCATAAAGAATTAGGTCTTATGACCAAAAATTGCAACTAACAAATTTTTTCATTGCATTACATCATTACTACTTCACATTTACATTCCTTAAGGTTCCCTTAATGAATTCATTCACTAACATCTTTACATTACTTATCCAGATTAAATTTCATTTCCTTTCTTTACTTTCACGTTTTAGAACTAAGAGATAGGGTAAGAAAATAACATTTCATTTACAATCATATTCCATACTTTATATATTAAGTTCATTTCTCCTTCCTACACATTGAATAGCTATTCATTACAAATTTCATTTTAACCTTAACATAATAAACATTTTCTTCCATTGCAACATAGGAGAGATAGAAAAGATCCTTCAACATTACAATATACATTTACAACTTTAGTCTTTCAAATAACAACCCTTGAAACAAAGCCTAGAACTATCCCTCCCAATTACATTGCTTTTCTTTTCAATTACATCTTTTTGATAATAAATCTCATAAAAAGTACATGAATGACCCAAAGGAATTACAACATATCTTTTCATCTTTCCTTTCAAGAATAAATAATACAAAATACAAATATCTACTTCAATATATAAATTTGAATGCATCCAAATAAGGAACCACGAATAGGACCTTGAAATATTTTTTCCACCCAACCATGTGGAACTCATGAGGTTCCACCCCCTGTGCTAGGAGATAGAACCAAGATACTCACAAGGCCCTAAGAAATCTAAGCCTCAGAAGATAAAGAAATCCAAGACTCAAAAGAACATATAATATCATCATACTATAACATAGAGGTCAAGGTTCTAGGATAGCACCTAAGTGAGTGTCATCACACAACCTATATATTGGGATCCTTCTTGGAAACCATGTAACCCCGGTCCCCCCTTTATGAATAGGGATCCATCTTGGTAGTTATCCCTGGTCCCAGTACTCCAATCAGGTCTATGTAGCCATTATTATATTCTCTTTCATTATCTTTTGAATCCCCCCTTCCCAGGTTAATTTTTAATGTTATCACTTTTTACAAACCCACCCATAGGATCACTTGGCAACCACTTTAGGGTTCCAAAACATATGGTGAGTCACTCACTTAAGGTTCCTATCCCCTTACCCACACATGCACAAACCATGAAAACCTCAAATAATCTCAAAATGATCCATCTCATAGGTCTAGGAAACCCTCCGATGCACTCAAGCCACCTGAACAAGTTTTGACCTTATATTATGGAATTTATCAAAAGCCAAGTATGAACAAAAGCTTAAACTCAAAACCATGTATAGAAATTCACAACATAAAACTTCCCACATGCATTGAGACAACATTCCATAGCTTATTTCAAAAATCTAGGAAAAAGTCTTATGTGCTTGAAATTTGGCTAAGTCTGAATTTTTAAGAAATCTCAAAATTAGAAATTCTATCTTAACTCCCATGAATCTAAAACCTATCCCAATTCAAACTTAGCTGAATTTTAGGCACATGAGACTTTTTCCTAGATTTTTGAAATAAGCTATTATAACTTAAAAGTATAAGAAATTAAAGTACGTAAACATATACTTAAATGTTATAATTGTATAAAGCCTATTTTCCCTCAGTTCACACTAGTTGGTTGGTTAACACAGTCTAGGTCAGTTAACACTGCACTCGTTGGTTATCACTACATTGCTCAGTTAATACTGCAATGGTCGGTTAACATTGCATTGGTCGGTTGATACAGAGTTGGTCGATTGATACTGAGTTTGGTCGGTTAACACTAAACTAACTTGTCTTGGTTAACACTAAACTAACCTGGCTCAGTTAATACTAAACCAACCTGGCTCGGTTAATACTAAACCAACCTAGCTCGCTTAATACTAAACCGACCTGAAACTATAGAATACGACTGTCAATTCTAACTTGTGGGTAAAACTGGGCATAATGGGGACTATGGTTGCCTAATCTGAGCATGACCCATTTGAGATCTCCTAGTTTCCCTTGAAAAGTGGTTCATCAATCCATCCTATCTATCTAAAAAATCTATTCTAGATCTAGACAAAGAGAGATGGTGCACAAACCGACATGAACCAGTAAGGTTTAAAATAATAGTTCTAAATTCTGGAAGCACTCATGAACATTCTGGAAAGAAGGAAGATAAACAGGAGAATAGTAAGGATCCTACTGACCAAATTAACCCAAATAAAAGCATCAATTTCACAGAGAAGTCTACAAGATGAAAATAGTAAGGAAATGACTACATTCAATCCTACACCTTCATGACCCTTCCTATTTCTTACTAAGCTTCCCTATTTAATTCAATAAAAGATAACTCATCCTTCCACATGTCCATAAACAAAACTATATGATCATACACAATTTTATTATCATATCATATACAAACACATTCACATACTAAGGGAAAGAATGGAGATTCCTCCTAGTTTAGACCCTATCTTGGGTCCTGTAGAGAATCCTCTTCCCTTGACTGGATAATCTCTACAAAGCTTCAATCCTTGAGTAGATATCCTTCTAGCAATCTTCCTCTGGCAATCAACTCCTAGCAATCCAAAAACTCTCAAACTCACATAAACTTTCACAATTTTTTTTTGGAGAAATCAATTACAGAAAACTTAAAAGAAAACAAATCTTCCAAAAAATAACATCCTCCCACACACAAAAATCTTCAAATATTTATCCCCCAACTATGTGGTTGGAGGAGTTTCTTTACAGGAAGAAACTTCTCCAACTTCCATAGTTGGTTGGAGGAACAACCAAATAATCTCCCGTAAAGACTTAATCAAGGTTTTTAATAAATTTAATTAAAATATCTTTTAAACAAAAGCATAACAAGAATAATAGACAAATACCTTTCAAGAAAAACACCTAGCACAATAGGAAAACAAGTGGCCTAACTTCTCGGAGGTCTCGAGTTCAACTCCCTCCTAGATAGCCAATTTTACTACAAAGGCCATTTTCCTTTTATTATTATTATTTTTACTTTTTATTTAATACATCCATTAAATATGCTATATTTAACTCACTTTATTTACTTATTATGAATAACACACAATTAATGAAAACATACAATTATTATTATTATTTATATAAGCATGGATATATGCATGTGCACCCACATATACAAAAACCTATACAAAATAAAAACAATTATAACATAATTATTTATTATACATATAAACCAGATTAATTCTAACTCTTAACATAAACTCAGACCAACATCTAATCAAATCCATAACACAAACTGCATTCCACTTCCCAACTAGGATCACTTCCTAAACAGGATTCTAGGTCCATGGGTAACCTCAGGAGTAACTTGGTTAAATCTCCACACATCAACAGTTCAAGGATTTTGAAGGCACGCTCAGACCTGTGTAGCTAGGTGGAGACGATGCCTGGTACCTACATCCTGCATCACCAACTGATATGCATATAAATATATAAATATAAATAGACAGTGGCAAACAAGGAGGGAGAGTGCAACATCATGTAGGTCTCCCATGGGAGTAACTACGACTACCCCTCCTCATCCTACACTCACATTAAACAATGAACATTAAACCATAATAGGATCAGTAGGGTTAGATCATAATAAAACATCATAACACAAATCAATGTAAAACATTTTACTGATAGTTCATTTCTAGCCATTCATCACTAAATTATAACTCACTTAATATTTCCAAATAAACTGCAGTAACCAAATAAATATGCTCAAATATCTCATAAAATGCTAACTAAATAATAATCATAGTCCATCATAAAATCCAAAGTGTCAAAGCAATAGTCTTGTCAGTCTAACATAGGAAGATGCTAGGGTGGGCATTACAGATCACATGCAAAAGCAACAACACATAAGTGAGATGGAGAATGCAGACCCAATTCATATATTAAAATCAATTGATTCATACATGCCGGTGTGTAATGCCTTCCCCATTGAAGCCATATATTACAATCAAGTCCAGAAGTCCTGCAACATGCAACGATCTGTAAATAACCTCTAATCTTCTAGCTTCTATCTTCCAACTTCTCCTACTAGCTCCCTAAACTACAAACAAAGATTACATTATATACAAGATACTACCGAACAAGTCGGCCTTCAGATCCACCATCAACAAAATGAATGACCAGATCTAGGTCCATACGCTTCCCAATGATAGATACCATCATTAAATTCATGACCAAAATTAAATGCAAGAGTCGGCCTTAACAAGAAACTAAAATAAACAACTTGGTAAGCTAGGATAACCGAGCGCCAGACAAGCATCACTGAGCACCAAAGAGATGACCGACCAAATCAGTCAAAAAAGGAAATCGAGCAACACCGAACCAACTCGATCAAAGAAGGAACCAAGCAACACAAGAAAACACAAACATGTTTTTGGTGACACAGGATTTCCAAGGACCCAAGATGCTCTTGCATGAAATAACTAGATAGTGTGAAAACTATTGAAGATCTACATTCAATAGAGTAGAGTTCATTGATAGTGAAAGAGAAGAAAAATAAGTAACAATGTAATATACTAAGGTTGACTACATGTCATTGTTACTCAAAATTACAACATACAACAGAATAAACATAAATAGGAAAAGATTGCATCTTTAGGGGTCCAATTAATACTACCTTTTAGGTATTTATTAATTAACATTTCATTATTGTATTCATTATCAAATTTCATTATTGTACTCTAAGTATTGATCACATTTCAAATTTCAAAATTATAACTGATCATTACATTATGTGCATTCAAACTGAATGTAGTATATAAGTGTCTTTTTATATTTCATATTTCTTGTCAATAAAAGAGTACATTTGCAAAATAGAAAATGATAGAAGTATGGAGTAGGGGTCTCATGCATTGCCTCTTTGTTTGTTTGTTGTTGGTTGTCTGTCAGGTCCTAGGTATTCAGGTCCAAGTCTTCATCTGCATTACGGTTTTTAGGGTTTTCACTTGCATCATGAGAGAAAGAAAATGGTGTTAGATCCAGTTGGATCTAAGCAATGTGTGAAACACAAACAACATACAATGACAATACAATTTTCAATGCTACATATCTATCTGGTAAATTCAATGCAATAAGGAAATGTGCATCCACACTAACTGAAAGGTAGTATTAAAGGGACTTGTTTTCTAAACATGAAACCTTTTACTATTAATGGTCATTTTGATGTATGTTGTCTTTTTTATTAAGTAGATATCTGAATGAAAGGGACTTAGTGTTTCTAACTGAGAAACCTTTTTCAGAAGTTGCGGGACCTTGGTAGATTAGTGAACAGAATGGTCTGAATGTTGATTCACAAATGTCATTTTTGGAAATTTCATAAAATGAATTATTTATTATGTTCACTAATCTAACAAGTTTATAATGTTTTTGTTTGAAGAGCTTAACAAAACATTTTGCAGTGTTTCAAGTTGACTAGTTTTCACATCATAGTCATAGAGGAAAAGATGCAGAGCAAGATGCTTTTCAAGATGCTACAGCAAAATGCCAAAAGTGTTCCAAAGTAGTCATGATCAAATACTGAGATACAGTTACATAATCACCGGTATTGCATATCTTTGCTAAATTCAAGGTACAAATTCAATAAAATCTTTGTTGTTGCTGATAAAAAAGAGAAATGCTATAGAATTGAAGCTTTAAAGTCATAAAAAATGTTTTTAGTTTGTATTTAATGGATGTCATGAGCCCATGCTCAAACTTCATTGAATAGAATTCTGATGTCTTTGGATGTCACGAGCCCATGCTTGAAATCCTTGGATAGTAAACAAACATTTTTTTTGAATTTCTTATTAAAGTTCAGATTCAGCATCAAAAAGAGAACTGTGTTCAAGCTTGGTAATATGTGCCAGTGAGTCTTAAGATGTTCTCTATTTTTAGTATTGAATTCAATTCAAAATGATTGTTCTTATTCATGAGTGGTATTGAAGAAAAATAAAATGACTAGTGCATTACAACAATAGTGACAGTGTCATCAAGAAAGCACTAAACAGTGGATGAGATAATGAAAAACATTAAGATAGTGAGCTTTTAAAAACTTATATTCATTTTTGGAGCTAAAAGTAAAAAAAAAAACAATTAAAAGCATAAAGAAATGACTCATGTGTAATAGTGACATAGAATTAAAATTTTTGAAAATAGAGAATATTTTGTGGTTCTTAACAGTAAGCAAAAATTAAAAGATTGGTGCACTGGTGTTCAAAATACAACAATGGGGATTGTGTCATCAAAAGACAAAATAATAGTGGCTATGCAAATGAAAGGTATTGATACATGAGCATGATGGTTCGGATTAAACAATGAGAAAATGTATTTAGTATAGTTAAAATTGTGGATTTTAATAAGCATCTACAGTCGGGCCTTGAAAGCTATGAATTAATCTATTAAGTTGTGAGTATCATTAATCTTTTACAAGTTTTCAAAGCCTGCAAGACATCTACAACTAGGCCTATGGAGATTACAAATTTATCAAGAGTACATATTCAAATAGTGAAGTTTTTTCAGTGTTATATCAATTGGGATGTGTTAAAAGACAAAATAAAACTGCTAGTGTACTGGTGATCAAAATGCAATAATAGTCTGAAGAAATAAGAGCTTTTATGTTGTAAGCTTGATGGTTTTAATAATAGACAAACATTTGTAGAACAGTTAGATTTTTGAGTTCATTTGATCATGTATCAAGCCATGAATATTTTGTGTTCATCAGTGAAGTTGTAAGAAGTCATGTAAGACTGGTAAGTGCTTAATATATTTTCCAAAGCAGTAGTGCAAAACATTGTTTACAAGCTATGTATGGAGATGGGTTTTATTTTAGTACCAAGTCATTTTATAGTGGTTCAAAGTGGGTTTTGCCTTACTCAAGCCATTGTTATATATATCATAAGAAAAGAAGACAAAGATGTATAAGTTGCCAAAAAGAGTACAAAACAAATGAAGAGTGGAATAAAACTTATCTGAATCTTTTTGTAGTAATAGCTTGTGTTCCTTCTCCAAGCTTGACATCAAGTTTTAGTCAGCTCGGCAGAGTCTGAAGCTATGATTGAAAGATGTTATAGCTATATTGAGTTGATATTTTTATCATCTTTCATTTATAGCTTAGGCTATGCCGATTTGACTGAAGGAAATCCATAAATCCTGGTACACTCTCAAGGATGCAAAAACCCATCTCAATAAAGGTAATAATGAATGGATTTCATGCCCAAACTCTGCCAGTCGTAAATGGTCAAAACTTACTAGTCAAGCTGAGAGAGGTCACTATTATTTCTAGCTTTGAGTCATAGCCGAGATCATGATAAGAATGAAGCACAGTTAAGCTATGACCAAATAGATGGGCTCGAGGCTGAGTTATAGCCAGGGTGTATCTTCATGTTTCAAAGATGCTCATAGCCCATGAGCTATTCATTCACAGTTACAACTGAGAAGAGAATAACACCAGTCATAGCCCAAATTCATTGCTTAAGGTCGAGTTACAAGCCATGAAGGGGACTCATGGTTTAGACTCTAAATCACAAAGGGAAAGCTCACAGTCAGTTCCAGCTCTAAGTCGAGAAGAAAATGGAAATAAAAGTTTCATTCATAGCCCCCATAAACAAAGATAGACTCAAGGTTTCACTCATAGCCCAAATAGAAAAGAAGCACATAATCACATACCAGTTTGAGACCATGAGTTGTTCAACATAGGGCGTAAGCTTCAATGGTCAAAACTTACTAGTCAAGCTGAGAGAGGTCATAGTTATTTCTAGCTTTGAGTCATAGTCGAGATCATGACAAGAATGAAGCACAGTTAAGCTATGACCAAATAGATGGGCTCGAGGCCAAGTTACAACTAGGGTGTAACTTCATGTCTAAAAGATGCTCACAGCCCATGATCTATTCATTCATAGTTACAGCCAAGAAGAGAATAACACCAGTCATAGCCCAAATTCATTGCTTAAGGTCGAGTTACAAGCCGCAAAGAGGACTCATGGTTTAGACTCTAAATCACAAAGGGAAAGCTCGCAATCAGTTCTAGCTCTAAGCCAAGAAGAAAATGGAAATAAAAGTTTCATTCATAGCCCCCATAACCAAAGATAGACTCAAGGTTTTAGTCATAGCCCAAACAAAAAAGAAGCACATAATCACATACCAGTTTGAGACTGTGAGTTGTTCAACACAGGGCGTAAGCTTCAGTTACACCCTAGAACTCAAAGCTAAGCATCAACTTCAATGCCAATAAAAAGGACACAATCAAGTTACCAACTTGAAGGCCGAGGGTATAGTTTGAGCATGCTATTTACATACTATGGGATTGATTCCATAGCTCTAGATCATAACCCAAGCTTCAAAGATCAAAGATGAAAATACAGTCGCAAGCCAAGGTTAAGTAAAAGTAATCACCAGATTATATAGAGGGAACTCAAGCTTTCATATGGTATATTCTCAATCTAGGATCAATGCTAGAGGAGATTTCTAGTAAAACAGTGAGCATAATGCAAGATATAATAGTCAGGCTGAGCTACATTCACAATTTTGGCATAGTATTTCCTTACTGTTAGGGTTTCTTTTCTTCCTGTTTCTTCTCAAGGAAGCTGAACAATAACACTAAGTTCAAGATTGTAAGTGGTTATGAGATTTTGGAGTTCACACAACAAATAAGATTGAATATAATTAATGTGGATGTCCACATCTTAGGAGGCCTCGAGATTTTAACAGTGCCACCTCACTCTCTTAATTTCACATAATATGCAAGTGGGAAGAGTGGTCATGTCGACCCTCTTCCACTTAGTATTTTTTAGACTTAGGGATTTATTTCTTAAGTTAGGGTAGTGTAGGTTTTGTTAATTTTCAATTTTATTCAAAATTTAAATAAGGTAAATGTTGGTGATACAATGTAAAAAGGATTTATATCCTTTATAAGCCAACATTTAGGGCATTTGCTGTGGTAGTCTTCATAGGCTAAGTTTTTGGCATAATTTTTGGTTGAATTAGGGAAAATAAGTAAGGCTTGGATTTTTCAATTTGAGGCTTGGGTTTGATATAGAACTAATTTTCATTATCAATTGAAGGGGTTGCAAGTTTTGGAGAGAGGGCTAAAGTGAAATTATTGTTCCTTGATGCCTCCGAGTTCATTTTTTTAACCGGGTATGTGCAAGATCATGAGGAGCCAAAAAGTGGTGATGTGAAAAATATTCACTTTGCACTCATCCAAAAGTGCATGAAAGCACTTGTTGAATTTTTAATAGGCCTAGGTGTCAGTACACCTGGGAAAATCTGCCACCAAAGCACAAACCTTATCAGGTACCCGATAACTGTGGCATAAATCCGAAACCCGCGAGCCCTTTTCTTCATTTCCTTGTGTGATTTTCTTCAAGTTTCTTTCCGCGATTTTCATATACCTGATATATTTTTGGGTACCTAATATTGGAAACAACAAATTTGACTCTAAGCATATTCGGTAAGTAGTTATTTGTATAATTTTTATTAATTTATTTCATTTTCATGCTAAATGTAGCATTTTTTTTAAAAAAAATAGGTTTTTGTATTTATATTTGTAATAATATATGAAATTAGATTGAGATTTAGATTTGTTTTTTATTTAATTAGGCATGGCTGAAAAAAATGAAGAAAATAACCCTCCTACACCAAATAACAATCCCCCATATCTAAACCCTAAATCTTTACAAGATTTGATACAAGAAAATTTGAACATGATATGAGGTTTCCAAAACACGTATCAAAATATACCTACATTAGGTCCCATGCTTGCCACACTAAATACAATTGTTGGAAATATTGACATACTTGCACAACAACACAATGCTCCTCTTCATTGGCTTGATGATATGCATGCCCAATTTGATGACGGGCTTGACCATGATGGGATTGCGGCCCTTAATATAACTAATGAAGATATAGCCACCCTTTTTGTCGATCCTAAAATTGGAATACCAGTTGACCACAAAAAGCCCAAATTATTAATAAAATGGTGCACAAATGAAGCAATGCGCACAAACTTTTGGGAACACTGGTAGATGGTTTTTGATAAACCACCCCATAGCAGTTTGGAGGTTTGTATGATTATCGGGTTCTGTGGATTCCCTGGTTTGAATTAGTGTTGTATCCATAGTGGAAAGGTTCTTATCAACCTTGGAACATCATGTGATTTCATATCTTGTACCCGACTTCATATTGCTAATTTTATAGTTCTTTATGTTGAGTATTGTAGTCAATTTACCTGTCTTTGCTGAGCCTTGGAATGGGAAATTTTGTTATGTCATTGTTTGAGGTTTGCAAGGTGTTTTTCTCTATACAAGAGCCTGTTGAGTTGGGGTTTCAAGAGTTGAGCTTTGGTTACCATGAAGTTTATGTTGAGTATAGTAGTGTATCAGTCTCAAGTGTTAGTTATTCATATAGCCGTCAGTAGTTATATGCTATAGGGAGAGGTGGATGAGATTCTGATCATAAATTTTGCAGTTACTTGTCTAGGGGATATGTTGGGTCTGTTAGTAAGTTTTCATTAGGAATCGTGTTCTGTTTGATGAATGTGCTGTAGTAGAATATGGGAATATAGTTTATCATTTCTCAATGTTTTGGTACTCTCGGTTATTATAGAAGGTTGTGGTGGAAGTCACTGCGGTGACATTGTTTCTTTCAAAGACTTGGTTTTAGTTGTGTTCTGTAGACCATTCGATAGCTACTGTAGCAGTAGATTTTCTGTCTGTGGAATATTATGTCCAAGTCATATTAGGTCATAAGACATGAAAACCTTAGGATGTGCTTCAAAGCCAAAGCCTAGGTTAGAGAAATTACTAACCTTAGCCTCTCTTACCATAATACATAGAATGTTAGGGTAATACTAACACCCCTTCCTAACTTTAACACATAACTTAACCACTAATTCGTTCATTCTACTAACTTATTTCTTTTAAAAATTCAATTCCATTTAACAATTAACATCAACATAATACAATTATTTCAACAACTAAAATTAACTATATAATTAACAATATTTTCCTTAACAAATACAGACTAACTTAACATCAAAAATTACATTAATGAAATCTTAATAACAGCATAGAAATTCCTCTTCCTATTTAAGGAAAGAGTTTTTTTTAAACTTATAAACAATCATCTCCTATAATAACACAAATTCCCAAAGTACCTATAAATAACAGAGAAAACTAATAGCTCAGAAAAGTCAGAATCTACAACTATTTTTATTAAAACAAATAAATCCAACACCATAATCTAACAAAAGATTAACAACTACCTGCCAAGTTAAATGTTCATAAACTATCAGAGATATAGATCGAAATCTAGACAAAGCTATAATCCAAATCACAACCAAAAGAGTCTGGACATAAATAAATCCAAACCAAGACATGAATTCACACTAAAAGAACTATATGAAGCTGCAGAATTAGAAACCAAGCCAGAAGCAGATAGGGGCATGACACCCTCCCCCACCAAACTAGGCTTACTCCTGGAAGCCTGTAAACAAGTGAGGATGTGATGCTTTCATTGCCCTTGCATCTTCCCATGTAACAGATGTGTCATCATTGAGATCCCATAATACTTTTACCTGCTCGACCTTGCGACCTCTGAGGTTTAGTTCTCTTTGCTGGATAATCTGCACTGGTTCCAACATCAATTGACCATTTACCACCTGTAAGTCATTCCAATTCAAAATGTGAGCAATGTTAGGAATATACTTCCTCAACATAGATACATGGAATACATCATGGATTTGTGAAAGATTGGGAGGCAAGGCAAGTCTGTAAGCAACTAGACCAACACGTTCCAAGATCTCAAATGGTCCCACAAACCGTGGAGATAGTTTAGATCCCTTACCATACCTAATAGGACTCTTCTGAGGCCTAACCCGAAGAAATACCTTGTCCCCAACCTCAAACTGTCACTCAATCCTATGTAGATCAACATATTTCTTCTGCCTATCATGTGCTATAGAAAGATGCTCTCTGAC